>VRMD01001702.1:0-15787 GCA_009872375.1 Sminthurides bifidus | reverse complement strand
AAGAATCGTGTCGAGTGACAGTGACACAGAGGGATGGGAGGGAAAGATATTGGACGGCAGATGGGGAGGGGGGAGAAAACAGCGGAGAAAGTGGGGAACGTGGTGGGGAAAGCAAGAGGACGGCGAGAGGATGAGGGAGACGGATCAAGTGTTTAATTTGCTTCTGCGGTCGGCAATGTCTTGCTCGGGTCTGTTAACTACTACTTTGAAAGGCAGATCGTATTAGAAAGTTTTGTTTACGGCCACACGACGGCTTTATTGTCGCATTCATTCCAAGCAGATAGTGTGAAATCATGCGACGGACTCAAAACACAATATGATGTTACCAAATAAAGGATTCCTCCCATCCCAATCCTCTCATCAAGTAAAAGGCTCCTAAGAGCTCGCTGGGGAGGAGTGAAAGTACAGTCACAGTTGTATTCTCGTAGTGCTCCTCTCCGTCAATTGGGCAAGAATGTGGCCAAAGGAAAGTAATAAGATGGAGTGAGCCGAGTTTCAAATATCTACTTTAGAAAGTGTCATGGTCGTATGAGCTGAGAGAGAGAGAGAGAGAGACAGTATCCGCATCATTGCGGAAGAGCTGACTTTGTTATATACTTCTCATGAATTCCATTACTGGCTTGTACATAGGCGTTGGAGACAAAAGAGCTGGGGAAATGGCCGGCTTGAAGGACAAAAGTAAAAAAATTAACGTCTGCCAAAAGCAAGCTTCTTGCATCAAAGATACTTTATGAGATAAGACGGTATCAAGTTGATGATTCAAGCATCGATTTATGTATGAATGATGGAAAAAAAGGAAATCTAATGGCATATTTTATTGCTCTGAGCTGCATGACCAGAATTTATGGTAAAATAATGCGTGGCAATTCATTCGCTTATTGTTTTCCATGTAATGCGATTTTCTCCTAATCTATATCATTCACTTGAGTCAGCACAATGAGTTTATCGCTCCGTGGCCTTATTTCTTATTCTCGCAGCACTGGGAAACGATAACTGCCAGCACGAGTCCTACTGATCGGCATACATGTACTTCGGAATGCGGCAGTTAAATGGACTTTATAAATGATGAATTGTTCCAGGCTAGAGGGGCCATTAGCCGCATCATAATTTTATTTCCGTCAACGACCCGCCAAGGCTTAACTTTTAGCTGGAGCTTGTACCCGTAGCTAATATTCTGGCTTTAAATTGAGTAACGGCAAAATAACAACCAGCAGTGGTAGATAGCCCATGGTAGTTTTACTTTGGAAATACGATTGAATCGATTCACTTATTCATTATTTGAAATGCGAAGCGAGTGAGTCTTATGACGTGTAAGGAACTATTAAGTAAGATATTAAGTAAGAACTGAGATATTAAGTAATTAGCATAGCAACTTCCTTGTTGTATGCCAGAACATCTAGAAGGTATTTGTAGCGCTAGCATAGCATAGATTTTTGGCAACGTCAATTTTTTAATTCTGGAAATGTTGAATACTCGACGACCACTGCAAAGCTACACAAAAGAGGTTGTCATGCCAACAAACAAGTAACTCGGTTGAGAATCATAAAGCATACAGGGTCCTGTATAAGCTGTAAGACCCGGTCGAGATAAGTTGACCACCCTGTATTTAGTTCATAGAAAAATACTAAACAATGCTGAAGGGATGGAAGAGCTTTATTGCCCAATGAGTTTGAAAATTTAGAAACAACCGCCAGTAATATTCTCATGTGGAAGTCCTCACAAGTTCCCTTGAAAGGATGCTCTTCAGCGACTTGACTTTCTCCGCTCTTTGAGTACCTACTATCAGCTGAGCGTATTCTTGCTCACGCCCTACCGCCACCTGACGACCTGAGGTTCATAATACTATCGCAGATTCCAGCATAAGGCTTCGGATAAGGGCCGTCGTTTATGACTCGGACGTGAAATATGAATGCAAGATGGGATTTTGCAAGGCCAGCATCCATCCAGTATCAAGTTTTCATGGACAAAGACGGGCTCGGTGCACATTAAGTTTTATGCTTATTATTATTAGCGTGCGGGAGCGGATTATGAACAGGTATGAGGACCAGCTGATTGCCTTGGGACGGCTTGCTGCAGCTTACCATACATAACTCTGAATACTTAGATGGATAATTATGGATTGCAAAAGCTGAGGTAGACGCTCTCGCCCACAACCATTTTCTCCGGCAGTATCCTTTATTAGTCATATGTAAGGGATCTTGGCTCTCGTTACATAATTTGTTGCTGGTCTTTATCGAGTGGATACACCGCATGCACCAGCCCGGTCCACGACATAAGGAAAGGCTTTTAAGTGACTGTAACGACTCATAAGGCGTGGCGAGCGCCGGACGGGAAGCTGTACGTGAAACTATAATGACGAAACAAATAGCTTCTAAAGCCCAAAATCTTCCAAGTTTATTGCAACCTGGTATAAGCTTGGAGCCGAACTTGCTTGCGACGTCAAAGCGGACTATTTATCTTGCTCCACGCTTAAGCTTCTGGAAACACCCTCGTGAAATCTTATTAAGATGATCTGATGTATGTGTGTCTTTAAAGGAAGGCTTCCCCGTCCACATTGCCCAAGAATTGGTGAATCGTTCTGTTCTTCACGCAGGCCAAAAAGTTGCAAACATTGCTTAAGCTTCTGGAAACACCCTCGTGAAATCTTATTAAGATGATCTGATATATGTGTGTCTTTAAAGGAAGGCTTCCCCGTCCACATTGCCCAAGAATTGGTGAATCGTTCTGTTCTTCACGCAGGCCAAAAAGTTGCAAACATGTTTTACAGCTCTATTCTCTCTCTCTCTCTCTCTCTCCCTCTGTCTCCGTGTACTTCCACATATCTTTCAGCTTGTTAGCTTGGCTAACAACTCCTGAAAGTTATAACAGCGGAAGTAAGAGTTTGATTTATTGTATTTTTAGCAAGATTCATTTACCAAGTTTTATGAGTTTGAGTGTGCGGCCGTGAGATGAAAAGCCGGTACCTACCCATTGTCCGCTCTCGGAGGCTGGTGCAATCACCATTTTGTTTTGTTTTCCAAACTTTGGAGCTCACGACACGAAGATGAGTTGCACTATACCGATACTGGAGAGAGGGAAGTGTGGAGAGAGGATGAGTCGTGAAATTAAGAAATTTACATATATAGTTTACCTCGTACAATACAAACAGCGTACCTGTTTAGTGAATCATTTTCACGAGCCCGGAAGAGTGAATGGAGGTTTCCACCTCCGAGGCAATGAATATAGACAGTGAAGAGGGATGGGTTGAGACTGAAGAGACGCGGGAGAAAGTGTAGATTGTCGTTGGATTGGAGAGCAATAAATTAGGGGTTTGAAACTTGCGTGTGTGCTTCCATAGATCTTATGGCTGCATGACGTTTTATGGATTTATGAGCTTGGATAGGGACATAAAATGAGCAAAGCATGTATCATCTTGATAGAGTAAACGCGGGCTGGAAACGAGGTAGGTGGGCGAAATTGTGATCAGGTTTCTAGTTGGGCTTTCCTGGCGTGGGACTTTTCAAACTTCCGTATATTATTTCAGCTCGGGGGCAAAGGAAAATTGGACCGATTTCTCCATTGGCCTCTGCCCCGGACCAGGACATGGTAAAAAATCCAGCTTGCCGTTGGCATTCATAGGCTAAAATAATTTAACCGCCTGTGAAACACACGTCAACTCTGCTCAACAACAGAGTCATGTTTCCTTCATCGCAACGGTGACATGTTCAACGGAGAGTTTGTGAGCATGGCGAATTGCTCTGATAATATGTACCAGGACGATTTCCCGTAAACGTATCGCCATAACTAACCTACGGAATAGCTATCCGTTGACTACAAATCAGGAACTTGTAATGGAGGATGTGGTGGCGGTGTGAGAGTTTTTCTTGCAAGCCAGCACACGTCTCGGGTCGATGTGATCACACGGTTTTGTGTGAGGACTGGAAATGGCAAAAGTATGCATATGTGCATATACAGGCTGGAATGGGTTTCCTTGCTACATCAGCCTTGTTTGTGGGGCCGACGCTGAAATTGACGTGGTCTTGTCCTCAACATTGTGGTCTGGAGAGGAAAATGAGGCGTAATAAATTGGCTGGTGATGTTCCTTTGCGGCTCATTCCATGCTGGCTGATTTGTAATTACGTGGGGCTTAACAAGTGTTGGCTCTTGTTCCCCCGGCCAGTCAGTTGTTTGCGGTGAGGCAAGTGTTCATGAAACGCCAGACGAGGATTAGGAAGTGAAAGGCTTTTAGCCTGCCTTAGGTAAATCGTGGAGTATCCTTTAATTTAATTTCTGCTGGGGCTTGATACAGATTATGGTTGGAATAAATTTTTCCTCCCGCGCCATACCCAACCACGTAAGCAGGCCTGCTAATTTCCAGATGGATTTCTGCTCAACCCCATAGCTAATCATTAATTACGCGATTCTGGATTGGTTTTCTGTGCCGCAGGATTCATGGCGGTTTCTCCCCTTTGTTTTATTTTTCGCTAAATTCCTGCTCTGTTGGTAAAGCCATGGTATCGGTGAACCAACGGCACAGTGAGCGCAAAATCTGTTATTGTTTTGGAAAAAATACAATTTCAGATTTGTGGTTACAAAATTTTGAAAGCAAAGTGAGAATTTCTTTATGGTTTTTGTAAGTGTACCACTTTTCTTTAGTCTTGTTGTACAAAGCTGTACATTCCAAGAAAGAAAATGACTTGGGATAATAGTAGAAAAGGTGGTGACAGAACAGGTCAGGCGCCGTGAACGACAGAGGAGAAAGTACCAGAGCATGTGACGCTTTGCATGAAGAAAGTCTTGGAGAAAGTGGCCGCTGCCTATATCGGTGAACCAACGGCACAGTGAGCGCAAAATCTGTTATTGTTTTGGAAAAAATACAATTTCAGATTTGTGGTTACAAAATTTTGAAAGCAAAGTGAGAATTTCTTCATGCTTTTTGTAAGTGTACCACTTTTCTTTAGTCTTGTTGTACAAAGCTGTACGTTCCAAGAAAGAAAATGACTTGGGGTAATATAGTAGATAAGGTAGTGACAGAACAGGTCAGGCGCCGTGAACGACAGAGGAGAAAGTACCAGAGCATGTGACGCTTTGCATGAAGAAAGTCTTGGAGAAAGTGGCCGCTGCCTAGCATGGCAAGATGAAGGACTTGCTGATTCGAATCTTTGGCCGGATTATCGGCTGCCTCCTGCCTTGACTCTGATGGTTGGAGTAGATCCAGTACGGTGTACTGTATCCAGGCCTGATGGTTGGGAGAAAAGTGTCAAGTGAAGGAGAAATGAACGTTTTTGAGATCAAGTGAGAGCAGTGAAAGTGAAACACATGGCAGGCTGCATACACAGAAGAAAGTATGCGAAGAAACTTGTGTCAAAGTTGTTGTAGATTGTGCGAGAAGCTTTTGGTTGAGCAATGTGTGCGGATAAAGAGTTGGAGAAAGTGCAGCGTAAGCGGGAAAGTATGGCTTTTTTGATTTATCAAAATTAAAAGTGTCTGCTCTGAGGATTCCATTCATGGGGCAGAGGAGGGTTGCTGGTGGATGGAGAAAAGTTAAATTTCCTCAGCTTTTCCTTTCATGTGAAAAGGAATTTTCAAAGGCTTAGCCCACAGAAATATACAGAGAGTTATCGTTTTGTCATGGGAGCATTTCTCGGAACAGAGGCTACATAAAAGTCTATTTTATATTGATGAAATGGGGCTGGTGACTTGTGTCTGGTGCAAGTAATGGCGCAGTCGTCTTGGCTCAAGCATATGGGCTGTGAATGAACCAGCTTTAGCTCCCTCTCTCTCTCTCTTCTCGTCCTCATCCCTTGTTTTTTCGAGTGTGTTGACAGGTCCAAATTGGCGTTGTGGTTTTGATTGTAATTTTTGAATTTGTTTGCAGATAATTGAGGACAAAGTTGACGGAAAATGGAGCCATGATCAACTTGGGAGGCCATTTTGTCGGAACAAAGAGAAAGAATCCGCGTCCACAACTACAGTTTTAGACAAGAATGTAAATTGAAGTGGCTCCGTATTTATAGACTGTGAGAGACTCGAGAGTTTTACCAATAGACATCTGGCAAAGGAGTTTCCACTCCAGAAATTCCCCTTCACTTCTCCTGTCATTGGAAATGCAGAGGGATTTTCCTCCGGCTTCTCCCAACAAGGAAGGAAATAGAAGGCCATATTCAGGTTTCGCTCCAATGTTCGCAAAGGCAATCTCTGATTGAAATAAAAATAGTTCCAACGTATAAACAAGGTAGAAAAAAAAGTTAATGGACTAAAACTAAAGAAAGAGCAAGGCAATACTAAAGCCCGGGCTTGAGTCTCCGCGGGATTGCGGACTCTTTTCCTTTCCTTGAATCTGTACTTGTGGAGGAGAGTGATCCATTGGAAAAAATATATATATTTTACAAAATTCTACACAAAGCAAGTCCCCTCAAGTGATTTGACGAAGAAATCTTGGGAGAAATGCAAAGAAATAAAAGAATCAGTGGCAGAAGATTGTCTCGTGCAGCGGACTTGCCCTCGTGCGAATTTATCCACAGACTCAGTGTAAATGATATGGAAATAAAGACAATGTGCTGCCGTATAGTACCCTAAAAGTTCCTGGAAACGTTGAGGGTATACTGTCTCTCAGCAAGGAGGAGGAAGGAAGCCTTCTGGACACAGAAACAGTATTGTGAAGTGGATATTTGGGGAAAGCGAGCCACAAATCCAGGCTACATGCCACCAAGTTCGGGAACGGTGTTGGGATAAAGTTAACTCTGTTCGACAACAGTTTACACCCACACGAGGTTCAGTATACCTGCGAAGAAGAACACATATCCCTGGGGCGTGAATTGTGCATTGAGCGGCTAATAGCCGAAATACTTTCTCAAATACCCGGACGGAGCTGTTACCGTTGTTCTGGAAAAGGGAAAGTGCTCTCTTCCCAGCACTAAAAGGTATTCACACAGTCTTTAACTGCTTCAGTCTACCAGTACCGGCACGGATGAGCGTATTTCAAGATACTATTATTGATTCGTCGGAACATAAAACAAGTACATGGAGTGGATACTGCGGAAATATTGCCCCAAGTTTCTCAGTCGGGATTTATAGCTTAGGAACTTTTCCGCGGACTTTTTTACACACGCCCTAGTACAAATTCAATACGGGAAGGAGCATGTAACGCCTTCCTTCAAATTCAATAAGGAGGCAAGGCAGTAAACTCTTCCCTCCGTCGGTCTACCCTTGGAGGGAGGGGGATAATTGCGGAGTATACTCACCCCTTGAAATTTACCGCGCAATAGGCATGCATGACCACCAAATAAAAAAGTTGGTCCAAAAGTTATCGCAATTCCAAACGTCGGCTAGCAAATATTTTCAAATAAGAATGAGTTATATGAGTCGGAAAAGACGTAGGTGAATTTACGGCAAGTTAGCTCCGCCACTTAACTGCTGCATAAAGCAGGAAATGTGTCAAACTCGCGCCATTACTGCGCAAGTATATGTGCGACAGTCACTTAAAACATGAAATGAACTTGGATGACCATAAGTAAATTCTCAAGTCACTACTAATTCATGAAACCATGTCCATCTTTTCCACCCCCCCCCCCCCGCTGCCCACTGCCCCACTAGAATTTGAGGCTGTAACAAATGTGATGAGAGGTGAAAGTGAAATGCCTAAAATAATTCCTGCCCTTTTTTCAGCATGGAGGAGAAACAGTAAAGAGGGGAAGATACGAAGCTACAGAGAAGAAGAAATGGGTCGCTTTGACTCTCCTCTGTCAGTCGCGGGTCTTTTTGTAGGTGCTACTTGCGTTAGTGTGGCCCTCATCTTCCTTTTTGATGCGGAAGCCAACAGTCGCATCAGTCGCAACAATTCACCCACACCAGCTAAACAAGTGATTAGTGTAACAAAAGGTCAAACTCCACCACACAACCCCACCTTCATCACAGGGAGCTCTCCGGAAACCCAAGGTAAGGGTTTTGACCATTTACAATAAATGGTTAAGTGGATCGCTTTCCAAGGTGTTTTCCCTAGCTTGGAATGTATTTTTGTTCTGGAGCATAACAAAGGTTGTTTTTTTTCATCCTTCTTCTTCTCTGCCCAATTTTTTTCCTCCTTGGTGCACACATCGTAAATTTAATCTACCCTCTGGTTAAGTGGATCTCTTTCCAAGGTGTTTTCCCTAGCTTGGAATGTATTTTTGTTCTGGAGCATAACAAAGGTTGTTTTTTTTCATCCTTCTTCTTCTCTGCCCAATTTTTTTCCTCCTTGGTGCACACATCGAAAATTTAATCTACCCTCGCTTGGTTTCAGCTTGTCGCTGTCGGTAAAATGTCAGTTGTTTTGCACCAAGTTCACTTTTCCTACTACCGTCTAAGTTAGTGACTTAGTTGTGGTTCTTTATATGTGGAGGCGATATTTAATCAGCAAATAGCCCACCTGCACCTTCGTGACTGTGTTGTTGATAAGTTAAGAGAATGGCGCTCCTCTCTCTCAGTTGCACCAATTTCATGTACTGTGCTTGAGTCTGAAGAAAAGGAAGGTGGTGGAAAGCCTGCTCGCTCAGCAAATTGCACCCTGGCTGTTCCCACATCGGAGCTTTGGATTTTGAAGCGGATAAAAAATATGCAACAAAGCAGTCTCTGTTACATGACAGGAGGTAGTGAGAAGATGAAATGAATAGAATTCACGCAGCAACTGCGGCGTTGTTGTGGTGGTTGCCACCAATATCTCCGTAAGGGAGCGACAACGACCTGTCGTGTCACCAGGAGCTTGGTTGTATCTTAAAGGACTTGAATGCGCTATTTGTCCGCTGATGGCATGACAGAAGGATGGCAGGTATAAGCTCAGACAAAGGACTCGTTCGACAAAATATACATTGCCGGAGGAAGAGGATAAAAATATGATAAATAGAAAGAAAATCAACTCAAAAATTCTATCAGCCTAGGTTGTACAAAACCGAGACTGGGGCAAAGTTGAAAGTACAAGTTACGAGGACAGGAATGACATTTGTAGACAGTGGAGTTGATGGACGTTGTTCAGCTCAAGTCTCGGCCCCTGGCTGGAGAACTGAGGGCCGGAGCAATGGCTTGGCTGAGAGAGGTGTGGGCTGAATCATTGGTCATGAATCAGTTTGCGGTTGTGCTAGTTTATTTGGTTATTAATATTCCATGAGTGTCAATAATGGGGACGGGAGGGAAGAAAGGGATGGAGGAGATAGTGCTAGAAATGACAACGTGGCAGTATTTGATTAACGAGTTTGCGGATTCCTTCAGCACGGTCATTTCTACCGCATTTGTCCTTCGTGCACGTCTCCTTCCTTACCACTCGCATACATTGTTGTCACGTGAGCTCCTGTTTCTATTCCTCCTCTTGCCTATTTGTCTTACCTGCGAGGGTCTGGCCGGTGATGGTTGGTGGAATCTCGTGCTTGGCTACGAAAGAGATAAATTAAGAAACTGCAATCATATTTTTGCTAACTTTTTCCACCCAAACACCACCAGATTCCCTCAGACATGCAAATGCGAGGCACCATCCTGAGCGCCGCTCTAGGATAAAGTTGATTGTGAGGAGGGAAAAAACATAGAGTTTTTAGCCCGAGTAACGGTATGTTCGTAGGGGGGATTGCACCGGTTTGCCCACACCGGTGTTGAAAGGGATTGTTTGTGGAATGGGTGGAAAAATTTTACATGCTCCCCTCCCCTTTAGAGGAGGGTAGACAATCTTCCAACGCAGACATGCATGTGGAATCCCTTTGAATTGATTTGCAATAATTTATTCTATTTAAGTTGCCTTGGTGATTGGTTAAATGTGGACCATTTGATTTCCTTTAGTTGGAGTAATGGAGGCATAAATTCAAGCATTTCCCTCTTGCATACTGTAGCACACGGTGCGTAAGGAGTAGTGAATCCGAAAACCAGATTCAGTCTTACCTTACCCGAGTGAAAGTGGAGAAAGCAAGGAGCGTACCTACTGCCAGGAGATTTGAAGGCGGAGAAGACTCTCGGTTGTGCCACTGCCCTGCCTTTGTGCGATGGGGCGACTTGTAAGAAGGCTGGAGAGAAAGAAACATATCGTACTTGCGAATAAAAGAAAGAGAAACAGGAGTTGCTCTCAGAACTTTGTTTGACGGTTCATAATAGTGGCTATAAAAGAGTGAATGCGAGATAAATTATGTTACTCAGCACATGAATGCAAAAGGAAATCGATAGAGCTTAATGTTTAATGCTTTCTTGACTTGCTCGTATCTCCTTCTCCTATGGCTCATGCAACTTTTGTTTCGCGATTCTTCAAACAGTTCCTGTACTCTTCAGGACGGGATGGCGGCAAACTGCTTAAGATTTCACTACACTTGCTCGTAATAAAAGTACCGTTTGGGCTGCTCCTCCTTGTCAGAGTTCATAAGTTGGAGGAATGGCCAGGACTGGGGCCAGGTAAATAACGGTACGTGGGAAAAGTACGCAGTTGGTTTATGCTCATGTTTATCGAGTGTGTCTCATACATTGCTCAAGTACAAAGTCTTCAAACGTATAGAGGTACCGTTACAAGATTTCGTACCCCCTTTTCCTGTCCATGTTTCAGTTTCTTAAAAATTTTTAAAACCATGGTCAATCGGGGCCTCGCTGGCCATAAACTGCTGGTATTCACGGTCTCATTGAGTTTCTGAACGGGCCTCAGAGCTCAATTAATTCATGGTACATAGCCGGCAAGGCACGCCAAGTGATAAGATCTTTTGCAGAACATGAAGCATTGACATGAACACAACTCGCTGCAGCAAGACAGATATTGTAAACAAATGAGGCAATCTCAGAAGCTAGGCAGAATTCACATGATCAAATCTTCGGGGAGCATTTGAGCCGGGGATATTTTCCCGGAAAAGTGCCTCTTGTGTTTGTACAGGGTTTGTACAAAGCAGACTGATCGAACGGGGCTTTGTATGCTGCTCACAGAGGGAAAGAAGGGGTCGGTCCTCAGTAAGTGCTTAGGTCATGAAACGATAAGAAATTCTTGGAAATTGTTCGCAATTTGGTTTCAATTTGTGTTGCATAAAATAGAGCAAGGGATCTATGTGACTGGAGACAGGAGTTTGTAGCGGTGCCAGGAGCTGAAACGAAGTTGGCGTAAACAACATGTGAAGGGCAGTAAAGATGCATGACAAGATTAAAGAAGGAGTATAAGTAAGAGGAGGACTTTGATTGTACTGCAATAGGAAGCGAGTCGGAGGATGGACTGCCATGCTGGCGTGGGGGATTTCATTGCTTTTTTTCCACACGATTGTCCTGTACATGAAAGCCGGAGAGAGGCTTGATGGCAGGTTTAAGAGGACAAAAATACGCCTAGAATGGTTTCTTACCCTGGGCGAAAATTTACAAGGGTTTGATGCAATTCCAAAGGGTTTCTTAAACCTTGACCTAAGAAAATCTCAAGATCGGGCTGGCAAACTCCAACCAGTGGAAAGATCATTTGCAAATCTGTGTCACACTCACAGATCCCAGTAACGAGTGCAAAGGACATTACATTAGACAGGGGAAAGAGGAAGAGGAGACGTTCAGAACTCCCAGACCTGAACGGGATAAAATGCTAAACGTAATGCCTTGGACTGAAGGGTCGGGACGGTCATGTGTTGAGAGTTAATTTTGCTTAGGACAGAGGAAATCAACTAATTTTTGCAAGTAGCTTGCTCTACGTGAATCTCTTCCGGCTGTCCTTTCACAAGTCGTTGGAAATATATACTAGGAGGTGTCGAGAGTCACTGACTTTATTAAGTGGAATACTTGCCTCTTATTAAATTAGCTATGTAGCTGGAGATAAAGGGTGTGCTCCTTCGTGAGGGAAGGAACAGCTGGGAAACACAATGGGAATGGTGGTCTGCAGCAGTGAGATAACGGAGCACAAAGACTCCAGAGAGCTGAACGTGATTGGAGGTGAAGTGGAGGCTTACAAGTTTCAATTTGCTTGATTCAAGCAAAGATACGGCAGCTCCTGCTCCTTGATGAAGATTAGAATGCGTGGAGGGAGATGGAAGAAAATGGACGAGGAAATCCGAAGGGTTGAAGCATCTCGGGTGTGGATGGTAAGTAACTGAGCCATGAATCAGTCTTGTCTACTTTAAGTGTAGTTTTCGCTCGGTAATTCACACGCAGTCCTGTAGAAAATGTGAAATTGTCTCCATTAGTGGCGATTATAGTTAGGAGTAGGACATTCAACGGTGATAAATTTTCCAATACATGGCGACAGTACGCAGAGAATTTTCACTGCCATACATTGATCTGCTTCTCGTGGTTCAACAGGGACAAATCCAAGGCTAGAATGACTCACATGCGTATGTTTCCTCTCTTGAGCTTTGCTTTTTGCAACGAACCTGAGCATGGATTATAAGGTGTACAGGAGGAGGAGGAGGAGGAGGAGGATGAGGAGAACATGCATATGATCCGGCAGGGAAATACATTCTGAATTAAGAATCCGTCCGTTAAACTAAAGTGGAAGAGGTGAGGGAGAGAAAGTGTATCAAGCTGAAGAAATCACCTAATGGCACAACTTTGAATATTAATCAGCCCTGATGGAGGTAAAAATGGGGAGCAGGAGTACCGGTTTTAATGGCACAAATAAAATAAATTCAGTTTCCTCATTCAACAAGGCGAGAGACTCCCGCTGACTTGACTGAATAAATGAGTTCACTTAATCATCCCCTTTCCACAAGGTCGAAACCTGATGACATTACCTTCATTCCGGGGTAGGTCCTAAGGATTAGCTCCGATGGAATTCCCTGCTTTTGCAAGTCGATAACTCAAATAGTTTTAAATCTCCTTAGACGTTCTCACGTACATGTGTGAGCTTACATGAGGGCATGTGTGTGTGCCTGTGTCCTATTCTTCATGGTGGAGAAAGTCCCAGACTATTCACCAGTTGCGCGTTTTGTTCCATAGTAAGGGAATTATGAGAACTGTGCAGCCTGTAATAAGCTATGGGGGAAAAGATTGAGGAGACTTTTACAATTGCTGATACATACACATGTAGAAAAATTTCAAGGCGGAGAAAGTCCTCAAGTCATTTTCACTTAGGGGAAAAATCCTGATTGACATGATACAATTGTAGCAAAAGTGAGAAGTGGAATTTGGGCTGTAGAAAAAAAGAATTCAATTTGGGCACAAGGAGCTTAGAAAATCACTGCTTCGCTGAATCTGCGAGCTGAGAGAGCGTCTGAAAAAAATTTGTGGAACGGCATGAGAACTATGAAGATGGTCAGGAATTCCGGTAGGCGGTGGCGGAAAAAATGGCGGTGCAAGCACGCATAAAAGATAAAAATAATGCCTCTGCAGTTACAACGGCGAAGCCTGGAAAAGTTGGCACACAGGCTCGGAGATTGGTGAAAGGCGGGAAGAGATTCGCCACCGTAATTTTTGCATGGATAAATATGTAATTGAATCACGCTAATGCAAAGGCATTACTTGCCTCAATGGCAGAAGTGGGGGTTTGAGAGAAAACGTGTAAGAATCCTCCTGCCAACAAAAGAATGAGGAGTTTTTCCTCACAACCACAAAAATCCCCCATCCTTGGCAAACTACTCAGGTAAGAGGGAAAGTTATGAATCTAATACCAAAAGCTCTTCCCTGTCTTCCGTACATTTTAGCTCGAGTGCCTCTCTTCAAACTACAGGCTAGGCCTTGAGAAAAAAAGTTTAGCTACATCCGCGTTAGCTGGCTTCATCTAGTAATTCAAGTCATCCGAGGTTTGATAAGATTCAATTCAGTTCATTAATTGATTGGTTGATGTTTGAGCAAATGTTAATTAATTGACTCAGCGGGTGCTCCCTCCTGACGCCATAAGAGGACTTTTTTCTATCTTGCGGGGTAGGAAATAATGAGTATAAGGTCCGTAAGCAGAAGAACTTAAAAAATCGGAGATAGGGAAGAGTGGTCTGGATGAGTACCAGAGGAGCAACCTGAATAAGATGATGAGAAATATCATTAGGAGGAGTACTTAGAGGGATTTGGAGAAAGCATATGTATTTTGATCGGTAGTGGCCTTTTTCCTTACAAATCCTTTGTACCAGCGCAACCAAATTGGCTCTCCAGACTTGGCCAAGGCTGTTTACATGCATATGGGATTGTTATGGTCGAGGAGAAGTTTACGCTGGAATAGAAAAGGAGAATTTGAGCAGTGGGCAAACGTAACCGCAAATTTGCAGAAAAGCAGAACCTGCAGTTGCACAATCGACCACATGAAATCTTCAGGATCAAAGTTCCCCAAAGCGGGTACTCATTACTGCAGGCATTCGTTGTGATACTAAGTGCATTTGTAACTGTCCGTAATAAGAGAACAGGCTTTGAAAGCAGAGCTTGAGGCTGATGCCATTTAATCTCAAAGCCAATGTGGAAATTATGCATGGCTTGCATCAGAATCAGGGGGCTGCGATGAGTCATAAAGTTACATGGAAATGGCCTGCCAAGGTAAAAATAGCAGTTGCTAACGAAACCGCAAGCGTTCGGAACTAAAAGAACTTGCTAAACGAGCTTTTTCTGCGAGTTTTTCCTTCCATGCAAATGGCAACATCGGGTTCATTATCACAACGAAATGAAATATTCAACAGTGCTACCGGTAACTGAAATCCACGCTCAGATTCTTGCACCCGCATCATGTTGAAGCTCATCTTTTTATTGCTGTACATTTGTCACAAATAACACTTACAAACTAAAGCCACTACATTATACATGCATGTACTTCTAAACACGTATATTTTGTGTGCACTGGCAGTTAGTAACTTTTCACCAGCATTGCTGACTGAAACACCTCGAAAGAAAATTCATGCGAAAAGGAATCTACACCCGGAGTAGAAAGATGAGTCCTTCACTTTTTCCTGTGAGGGTGTTCGTAGTTTAAAATCCTTAGCATCAAATTGTGATTGCATACGAATAAAGTTGACGAGCCAGTTGACGGAAACCCTCATAAGATGCTAACGATGCGATGGTCACGTGGAACAAATGCATAAGGTTTTCGCCCTTTTAAAGTCCGCGTGTCCATTAAAAGACCGTGAGAAATTATGAACTTGAATATGAAGCATTTTCAAGTGGAAAGTGCGGACGGGTAAACACTGGAAAGGGAACTGGTGGAGAGTCGTTTAAGTGAAATCAGAGTTGGAAGTGACACATACCATGCGGACAGAATGAGAGCGAAAACAAGTTCCAATTTGAGTGGAGCATGCAAAAGAGGTATGCACAAAGAGCTGTGAGTGAAAACTCAGCTACCGAGTTATTGATTAAGGTTAATGGGACGCGGATTCCCATTTACGCTAACATTAAATGCATAATTGGGTTGTTGTTTCTGACACGACCACGTTCCCGTTATACCGGTCGTGAGTAATTATTTGCTTCCACTTAGGCTAATTGATGGGCTGAGGGCACATGAGCTGAGGCGTCTTCGGAGACGGAATGCCTCCAAGACGTTGTCGTATGGCAAGCCACGTGATACACCTCTTGTGTGTCCTAGCACTAATCGTGCGAAACCACACACCCCAACATTTGCAACGTGGTTGCCGGCTCTGGATATAAAGTCCCGCCTCGGGGCATGGTTCCTGGAAAGCGGTAGGGAAATGATGGATTTATGTGCAATTTCAGTCTTGCATCGTCCATTAGTTCTTTAGATTTGAATTGTTTGGGTGCGTGCGATATTGGATTTCTGATTTGAATAATTGTGTCCTCATAGAAGCACCCCTACGACCACGTCCACGCTTATGAATAATCAGACCGTGGTACTACACAGACTCTCATTAGCAACTATTGTGTTGGCGTGGAGGAAAATACGAAGAGGGAACAAAGGAAACTAATTTAGTTATACTTGCAA
>VRMD01001701.1:0-15792 GCA_009872375.1 Sminthurides bifidus | reverse complement strand
CCGTTATCAGAACAACTGTCCGCGCAGTCAACCACCACAGAGGTCGAATGGCACCAGTGGCGGCAGGACGCAGCAAGCCAGCCCAGCAGCAAAGTCTTGCCATTGCATCTCCGCTCCCTGTTAAAAATAAATTGAGTTATACAATAATTTATCAATAGAATCACCACCACCATATGATATTTCAGGAGCATAACATATATATCTACACATTGAGTGAAAGACTACAGAAACAAAAAGCTGTGCATTATAATTACCCAGCATATGTTTTCAAACGAACTTTAAACTATGTGGGTACATTTCTGGACATCATGTCACATTCAAACTGTCAGCATCAAGATTGGTGCGTCCACCTATATATGTATGTCAGAAATTTTCAAACACTCTTAACTATAAAACTTCCAGCTCTGGCACCTACATTGCTCCAGACTTCACGTCGGCTCTCCCTGGAAATGACTATTGATACAATTGAAGTATTTTCCTCCTAATTTTCCGAATAAAAACCTGTCTGAAACATTTGAATTGAAGATACTTTGCAACTTAATTATCACAGTTAAATACTTGATGCAGTAGGAAAAACCCAGTTTCGGTACCGGGCTAGAAGTTATATGAGCACATTTTCACTTGTAATGGAACAAATCGGTGTTTGTTTCTCAAAAGATATAATATCACCGTCACAGATCACAGCTGTCTTTCCATGACATCTTCCAAAAGAAAGCTGACAGCTGTGGCTTCAATAATTTAAGTGTTGACTGTTTCTGTTGTTGTTAGTATCAGCAGGTGTAAGCTTAAATACGCCGCATGCTATTTGTACCCGTCTGGCCATTTTAGGGTCTCAATAATCTCAGTACTCTGGTGCGTTCGTTTCAAACGCTGACTGAAGGTAACTTAGAATTAATGCACGAAAATGCCTCTTTTGGATTTAAGTTTCATTTACGAAGTTCACGGCGCTCGCGCCATCTATGTCATGGGATACTGTTTACTTTCAAGAGAGGCTGCAGCGGCGAACCATGGAATTATCTCTCGCACAAGGAAGTCCCGAACAGCATGTCAATCTGCTCTTGCATGGACGGTGAAGTGCTGCATTCCAGTTCGCTGTTCGGTCGCTTAATTTCTGGAAATTCTGTGTTGAAATTCCCAAAATTCGAAGGTAAGTTTAAATTTAGGTAGATCTTTTATTACCTTAATTTTAAAGTTTTAAATACTTTTGTACCGCGATCATTCTATGGTCTTTTTATAAGAGATCATCCGCGATTGCAAATTGAAAAAAAATCATTTAGGTCGGATTGCCGGCTACGTGATTGTTTGTGGCTAAAGCTAGCCTTAATCAAGTCAGTTATTAGATCCGATAAATTCTGTCGTTTTGGTAATTCAAGTCATCATTTTTTGTTCTCAGCTTATTGCCAACATGGATGAGAGGCCTAGGTACTACGCTACGTCAGTTAAGGACGTTGATCAGCATAAGTTTGTGCGAGCCTTTGCTTCATTTTTGAAAAAGTAAGTTCATAAATACTATTTGATACTATTTTCGGCCTGTGGTACAAGTTCCATCGTTGACCGACTTAATTTTAGTTAACTAGTTTTTCATTAAGTTTGTTCCCCTATAAGGAGCATGTGCATGATATTACTCAATTTTCCAAATCAAGTGTCTAATTTTGATCGTTAGGTTTTGTCCTAACCTCATTGCTGATGTCTTTGATCTTAATTTGCAGATCCGGCAAGGTTAAGGTCCCAGAATGGGTCGATTTGGTCAAAACCTCCAAAGCTAAGGAATTAGCTCCATACGACGAGGATTGGTTCTACATTCGATGTGCAGCTATTGCGAGACACATGTACATCCGTTCTCCAATCGGAACTAATACGGTTACAAAGATCTTCGGAAGTGAGTAGATGACGATCTTGAGTGAAGCCGTGTACTGATAAACCCTGCATATGCAGATTATTCATGAATGCAGTCAAAACTTACTTCAATTTCTGTTTTATCCAGCTCGTAAGCGCAATGGAGCAACACCAAGCCATTTCTGCCGCAGTTCCGGCAATATTGCAAGGAAAGCACTTCAAGCTCTCGAAGCGAATAAGCTGGCAGAGAAAGTACCAGAAGGGTCCGGACGAAGGCTGACCAGTCAGGGACGGCGCGATCTTGATCGCATAGCCGCTCAGCTTGTTAGCAAAAAGAAGAAGTAGATGTATTAAATTTAAGTGGATTTGAGAATTTGTGACAACACAAATTTTGAAATAAAGGTCAGAAATTTTCATCATTTGAAAGCATTTTTTGAGTGTGGGAGACAAACTTTGTAAGTTCTCACTCTCGTAATCTTCGTAATAATCACTTATCCAAGTCCAAAGCTCTGCCTTCCATTTGAACTCCAAATATGAAGTGCCTATGTTGCGATGGACCATGGACAAATGTGCAATCAAGTCAATGCAATTATAGCACCCGTGGGAAAGCTTCATTAAGAGTTAATCAAATGCTTTCGCCTAGCTTTGTGACTTGTGAAAACTGTGAGAGGTGCCTTACCATCTAATAACCAACACGCGGCATAATTACAATTAATTTTCCGTGCATCTTGCATTAAAGATGAACATTCGTCCCCTACTTAAAAATCATGGCGTATTTCATGGATATTTTCATCTTCGGGAGTTGTAAATTGTGATTCTGTAAGTTGAAAGTAAGTATCTAATGCCCGGCAAGGTTTACTAATGAATTGACCTTTAACGCATCTAGATGTATATTACATGGTCTCGTCTCGTATATACAGTATAAGAAAGGGTTCTTGCTGAAGTGCTGCTCGTTCTGAGAACGAGGCAATTCCCCCCGAATCCGAATACAGCGCAGTGTCTGCAGTTTGGCACAGACCGAGAACCGTCCTCCTATGTGTTCTATTTTTTATTGATTCACTGCGAGTCATAAAACTATAAGTCTTATTCTAGTACTTCAACCACAATTTCAAGCAGACAGAAGCTGCTGTGCTTTACATACAGCACACACAACGCCGAGCTGGTCCGTCGTCAAGTCGAAATTAGAGGCGTGCGCATTAAAAGACAGAGAAACCTAGTACCGTAGGTTTTGTTTGGCGTGTTCTGAATAATGTGTACAGTACTGTACAGTCTACCACCCTGCACGTATATCTATGTCTATGTGCGAAGGAAGTGTTCGTAAGCGACGTAATGTCCTATCGTGGAGGACGGGTTTGGAAATGCTTTCTATGTAAGACTGCATAAAGGCTACCCTTGGCTTTAACTGTATCACACTTTTGCACAGTCTCTTCTTGGCACTAGCGGAAATCTAGTGTTCACAATCACCGGAGGGCAAAATGGCATAAATCCTCGAACACTGATCACGTCTTCGCTGCATGCTCCCTCTGTTTCTGGTATAGAACATCGGAGGGATAGGCAAAAAGGGAGTTGGGATGAGCTCTGCGAACTCTTGAACTATACAGTACTGCGAAGGGGAGGATAAAGCAGTTGCGGGTAGAAGTTGCTGTGATATTGTACATACGAAATGAAAAGTTGGGCAGGGACAGGCCTAAAAGCGGTATCACATATAGTTTTACCAACGCAGAAAACGTTTTGGTTGAAGCAATGAACGACTGCACCATAAAACTAGAGATGCCGGTACTATAGAGAGATTTGTGCATATAATGGTAGAAGCAAGTTTGAGTCACTCCTGTGTGGGATGCGGACGACAGGATGGGAAGAAGGTGAGAAAAGAGGATAGCCATTTTGAAGTCGAAACCCTGCTAGGAGAGATCAGTGTGTGACGAGTGGTCGGGAATTAGAGGGAAGAAGTTGTGAAAGTTAAGAATTCCTTTCAGTTAATAAAATTTTAGCAAGTTAATTTTCTTCAAATAAATTATGAGTTATGCAGGACATAATGGAGCAGGTCTAGAGCAGCAGGTAAGCGTTTAATACGGCTATTTCAATAACCCATTCGTATTGATTCATATTGAGCCACCTGAAAACCTGATTTCTCATTTTGTCAAGCGGCAAAATGTGGATATGGTTGATTATATTTTCTTCAAAAACTTTTTCAATCGTTCAAGTGCATCATTGTAAATAGATCATATTGTTTGGCCTGTGCAAGCAGTTTGAAGAAAATTTGATCTGGGTATTTATTATTCATGTTGCATTGAACTGAAGAGTATTTTTCTTGATTTATAGTTCGCTGCACTAGACATCCAAGGCGGTGTCGTCCACGCTGGTGGACAGGGACAACGGGCAGCATACGTCCCACCGCATATGCGTAATGGATCGGCAGGCGGCGCGGACTACGGCAAAGAAGGGTACGTCCAACAAGTAGGGTTCTTGCCACAACAGCCGCCGCAACAGCATTATGTTCAAGCACCCAATTTCGGAGGACATCCTAGAGGAGGCATGGGTGGACCGAGACGAGGAGATGGTGGTAATGGCCCAATGCCGAGGGTGTACAGCAATGGAAGAGGCGGTGGCTATGGTGGACAAGGTGGATTCCAAGAACAGCAGCAATGGAACAATCAATATAACAACGGGTTGGTAGTCGAGCAAAATGCTGATTCTCTTATATTAGTACACAGTTAATCACCCGTGTGAGAATTAAGGTGGCCATTTTGTTAACTCAGTTCGTAATTAACAAATTATAGGAATCGTCGTGGAGGAGGAGGTAACCGTGGTGGAAGATACAACGGAGGTGGAGGCGGGTATCAAAACGGATATCAAGGTCAGCAAGGAGGCGTACCCGTTCGAAATAATCGCTGGCAGGAGGATGCTGGTTCATACAACAATCGCGGGTCCAGAGGTGCATACAGCTACGCAGGTTATAACAACACCAGTGGTATGGGATACTCTGATAAAGCTGACGATTGGCAAATTCCCCTCCCTCGGGACGAGAGAGTTGAAAACGATCTTTTCGCGACGGGAAATACTGGGATCAACTTTGACAAGTACGAAGACATACCCGTGGAAGCTACCGGAGAAGATGTTCCGCCCAATATAAGTTCGGTATGAGCAACATGTCCCCATTGTTTCTTCCGAGAAAGTTATACAGATGGGTTTTCCTTTTTGACATCCAATCATGTTGTCTTTGAAAATTATTGAGCACTGTTTTGCCGTTACAGTTTTGATGAGATCCAAATGACCGAAATCATTTCAAGTAACATCAAGTTGGCTCGTTACACTCGTCCAACACCGGTGCAGGTAACAAAAGCACGCAGTGCAGGCGTAATAGTTCAATCGATTTTGGAAACGCATTAGTTGAGCATGTTCGTCTTCTGAATATTTCAGAAATTTGCCATTCCAATCGTCATGGGTGGGAGGGATGTTATGGCATGTGCCCAAACTGGATCTGGTAAAACTGCTGCATTTTTGGTTCCAATCTTGAACAACATTTTCGCTCGTGGCCCAGAACTTTTTAGCTTCAAGGTATGTGCCAAATATTTGGACTAAGTATGGTAATCGGTAGCGGAATAACAAGATTTACAAATATTTCAGCCGAGAACTTATGGCAAGAGATCGAAGCAGTACCCTGTTGCACTCGTTTTGGCTCCAACTCGAGAGCTTGCGACTCAGATTTATATTGAGGCGAGAAAGTTCGCCTACCGATCAAGAGTTCGTCCCTGTGTTGTTTATGGTGGAGCTCCGGTAAGTCATATACATTTTTGCTAAATTAGAACCTAAAGCTTCCGTATTATTTAAACTAATTAACATTTAATCTTGACAGCTGGAAGAGCAACTCAGAGATTTGGAGAACGGATGCCATTTACTTGTAGCGACGCCAGGTCGACTCACGGATATGTTAAAACGTGACCGCGTAGGTCTCGACAATTGCAAATTCTTGGTTTTGGATGAAGCTGATCGCATGTTGGATATGGGGTTTGAACCTCAAATAAGGGAAATAGTCGAAAGTAACACGATGCCGAAATCAGGGGAACGACAAACGTTGATGTTTTCTGCGACGTTCCCGAAGGAAATACAGATGCTTGCTCGAGACTTTCTTGACAAGTACATATTCTTGGCTGTTGGAAGGGTCGGATCAACGTCTGAAAACATCACTCAGAAAATATACTGGGTGGAAGAACATGATAAACGGACTCACTTATTGGATCTTCTTGCCGCAGGTAATGTTTCTTATGGTGAAAACGAGCATCGATTTTAATGTTTAGTTCACCCCTCAGTATAATTTACGACGATGACTTATTTTATTGCAGAGGCTTACAGTGAAGAAAACTTGACTCTCGTGTTTGTGGAAACTAAAAGAGGAGTGGATCAGTTACATGATTATTTGGTACAACAAGGATATCCTGCAGCATCTATTCATGGAGACCGAACTCAGAGAGATCGGGAAGAAGCATTGAGACATTTTAAATCTGGAAGGAGACCCATTTTAGTCGCTACTGCGGTAAGGCGTGTGGAGTTGCATGTTCGATACTTTCATTAATGATGCTAACAACGACACTTGAAACCCTACATGTTATGAGGAAACACAATGAAGTCTGATCACATTGGATTTATATGTAGGCTGTAAACTATTAGGAAGTTCATATGTGGAGTCTTCATTTCGTGTCATAGGTTGCCGCTCGAGGTCTGGATATTCCTAACATCAAGCACGTTATTAACTTCGACCTACCCTCGGATATTGAAGAATATGTGCATCGTATTGGGCGTACCGGAAGAATGGGGAATCTTGGTGTGGCTTCATCTTTTTTCAACGAGAAAAATCGTAATCTTGTGCGTGATCTGGTAGAACTGATTGCTGAAACGAAGCAAGAAATGCCGATGTGGCTGGAGAGCATCAACAATGAACAGCGCTCTTCTTATTCTTCTCACAATAGACGAGGCGGAGGAGCCAAGAGGTGAGTTACACAGGATAAGTGATGACTTACATCATTACTCGTTATTTCGTCAAAATTTGGGTTTCTCAAGACATTAAGAATTTGGCTAATTGGGGTTATCTGGCCTAGATACGGAGGTGGCGGAGCTTTTGCCTCCCGCGATTATCGTACGCAGGGGAGACCTGCGGTACAAAGCAATGGTCGTGGTTACAACGGCTATCCTCCTCGTAAGCAGCCATTTAAATTTTAATGTAGCATATGGAAATGCCCTAATATTCGCGCTTTGTCTGCATGTGTCTCTCAATGTCATTTTTATATTTAGAACCGGGATATCCAATGGCTTACGCATCAAATGTGGGTTACGGCGGTTCCTATGGGAATTCCGCTGCTGCCTCCTATGATTGGTTCGACAACTGATGCGATTACCCTGTCTTTGCAAATGCCGGATGATTAACTAGAAGAAACGTCATGGATTCTGCTGAATAAGAGTAAGGATTTCGAAATCAAAACGGCATTTGCAGTAGTATATGTACATACTGTGAGAACTCGTTTATTACCTGCTCGGTAGTTTAGTGTTACGTGTAGGATTAGTTGTTTATTGTTCTTTATATTTATCTCGTGAATGTTTGCCGTCCCAAGTTGAACGATTTGCGGGAAAACTTTGATACCAGAAAAGCGATTCTTACTTCTAGAGCGGAAGAGAGGGGTGTTACGATCAAACAGTAAATTTGGCATCTTAGAAGTTTACGGTTTCTATAACGCAAAGTAACGATGAAGCCGGAAAGCTGTCCTCGCAGATTTGAGTAGCTGTTATATCAGTCTAGTTATGACTTTTGAATATAAAGAAACGCGCTTCAGAACCTGAGCGCCATTTCTTTTCGGACTTCATGCAATTGTTATTACTGTTATACTTGTCGTAATACGAGATCGGTATTTGTGTTCGACCACTTACTATCCAGCAGACAATACGTTTACAGGGATATATGTAGTATCCTTTATCATTCTTGACATCACTCAACAGGTATTTCGAATTACTTGTGTCGTGCTTAGTAACTTCTTTTCATTATGCAATATTAGGCAATGTTTTTCAATTAGAACGAAATGCAGAGAGATAATTGAGGCAGGATATATACAAGGTTTTTCTCTTGTAAGGATTGCTTATTGACAAGGAAGGCAATTGCGTAGAGCTGATTGCGCTAGCAGTGTATCGATTCATATATCGCGTTTGAACCTATTTTTCATGGTTAATAATGCTGCTTGAATGCACTTGTGATCAAGATGAATGACTAGTGAAGCTCCATACGTACGTGTCTTGTACAAAGGCTACAAGTAATTACTTCAAGCCGCATCATTCCCAAAAATGATACTTCATTTCGGAGGGTTCACGATCACTTCTGTGTTCAACTCAAATACTACACACGGATCTCAGTTAGAAATGCTTGTTTGTGTACTTTCGTTGTATACTCTCTCAGTTCATCGTGATGGAGAGTATGTGGCTCAGTGCCTGGAGTGAGGTGTTAGTAACTTATTTTAATGGAATAGCAACCTGTTCCTGTATTAGAAAGTCATTTCCTGAAGTACCTGCACCATACGGTCAGATTGATATACATGCTTTAATTCCTAGTTACTGTCAATTGTTGGACTGAACCAAATTTGGCGATGGTAGGGGTTCTGAATACGCCCGCGTTCCTTTTCTGTATTTCGAACTGCTTCATTAAAACGGGACGTTGTTGACCCTTCTGTTGTTGGTGCAGCAACTTTTAGCTTCTGAAGAAGACTGCTCATAATGTTGTAATTAAGTCAAGGTCTTTCGATTTATAGTACAAGTATTATATCAGAATGGAGAAAGTGTTGCTGATTTGGACTTCCGGAAGTCAGAAGTGTCAATAACCTGTGATTAGTTAATCAGGGAAGATTCAGAATACCTATTAGTTAGCCTGCTATCCTCACGTGATCTTCCAGTTTAGGCATTAGAGCTAACTGTGCACAAAGCCTATCATGTTGATGATTTTAGTTGAGAAAATATTGTTCACTAAATCGAAAGTCATTATCTCTCAAATTAATATTTACGGAGCAGCTGCGCTATTTTGCATCTGATTATCGGGTGCAAGTACTGAGATTGAAGTTTTTGCCTGTTCGCAAGCAGGTTCATGGTTGCTCTTGATAGACCATTTCGTGATCTTGTGTCAGACACCTACGGTCAAATTTACTTGGCGCACTCGTTTGCATGAAGTGCGCGTGATGCGCCCCTTATTGTTAGATGGCTATAGTCCTCGGCCATCTCATGCAATGTTGAACAAAGAAAGCGATTTTAGTGAGCCTTCCTATCAACTTGTAGTCCTTTTTGCGAGTTTTACACAAACAAAACCATGAAAAATGGGCTATATGGACTGATTATTCTGTGATTCTCTCTGCATTGAATTATTAATCGTACAAAAATGAGCCGCTGAAAGATAACCATTCTAGGTATTATGAGACGTTGGCCAGTTAACGTCATTCAAAAATTCACTGCTTTCACTGGCTACAGGAAGGCGCTTGTCCTGCGCTCATAACTATTTAAACGCCTGAGAATGCTAAAACTTCGTATCATCGTTGGTTCAGTTACAATTTTAGAATCTCAGTCACTTAATGTATGAATTTCTTCAAAGTTAATCTTGCTCGAATCCAAAGGGCGCTTAAGTTTCAATTAAGAGTAATTTTGTTAATATCATCTTCAAACGACGAAGAAAATAGTCACAAAGGCTCTAATTCGAGTAGCTGTTTGTACCTTCCAGCTATGTAGGTAACGCCTAATGCAAAACAGCAGCTGTATAACCTTAATGAGAATCATTAGGACGGCACACAGAGCCTTCTTGCTTCCAAGTATCGAAGTAAGCAGTGAATGCTTTAAAACAGTTGGAGCATAATTTAGATTGCGTGAAGCGTGGTAGGTATTTTCATGCCTTTTTACTTTGGCATACTTGATGGAGGGTGATGTATAATTCTTGTACCTGTTGAAATGTTTAGTATGAACAGTTCTGAGGATCATCGGTACGTTTGTAAAGACTGATGATGTTAGAGATTGGCAGAAATGAGTATGATATCTAGAATGATAGAAATGGCTAACTGCATTGACCATAGTCTGTGATGTCGAACTCACCTAAGCACATTATTTCTGTAGGGTAGAGCTGCTGGTGATAGTTGAAACAAAGTATAACTTGTTGAAGAAGAGAAATGCTACTTACGTGGCAGCCAATTGTCACAGATCTCGAAGTGGTTTTACAATAATGCTAAATGAAGAGGTACGTGATAATCGAATTGTAATAGTTATTACATGAATATACGCGTAGTGGGCACGCCTGACGTTGGTCGCCATTGGCAGTAGACAAAGATTTTGAGTTAAGCTACTGTTGTTCCGAATAATTGGTAACTCTGTAGCACAGATTGTCTATGGAGTTGAGTTATCCTTAGCTCCTCTCACGTAATTAATTGTTGAGGATGGTACTGTACCGGCGCGGGACAAAATATTGTTTGTTATATTGAACTTACTCATTTCGACTCGACTAAATTTCGCCGCAGAGCATCATGGTACTGTGTTATATCCTCATGTTTTCAGAGTAGCTTACTGCCATTTCAAGGAATCCGTTGCCAGATTCTGTATTTGCGGTACTTACGAATAGTTTAAAATCGTTTTTGCCGTGCTGAACATCATGAACAAATAAGTTAATCATTTGAAGCAGTTTGAGCGAAGGCGATAACATCAGTAGAAAGCTTTAAGACAATAATGTTTTACACGATGATAGAAGCAATCGGGTTGTCCTTTTTACTTTTGAATATCCAGTGAGTTATTTCTGGCAGTAAGTGAAAACGCGCTAATTCTACCTTAGTGAAAATTAATAATAGTAGAACTGATAATCGCTTGACGAGGATATGATTTGTAGGATGAATTCTGTAACTGATGTTCCTGTTAGTATAACTTAAATTTATTAGCGCAGTCTTTGATTATTCGCACTGGTTTCTTAAATTAGTTTTACTGCTATTGTGGCCACATGCGTGCATCTCTTGGAGCCACAGTTGTAATTTGTAACCAAAAGTACAATTCAGTCCGCGACTGCTGGCGAGCGACATTTAAGTATTACATTTTCGTACAGATGTGGGTGCCCGTCTACAACTCGCTAACTTTAAATTATTTATATTTTCTACGGAATCTAATGCGCCGTATTGCGGTGGGCGTTTTGGTAGTTTGCTACCAGTAATGGCGTAAGTTACGAATTACGGCATCAACCATGATATTTGTTAACACGGCGAGCAAGATACTCACGGGCGTTCAGATTTCTCGTACCGCTCTCTAGCATGCGTTATAGGCTGATAAAGAGCTATGGAATTTCGGTAAATATTTCGGTGAAACTGTAAACGTAGCAGTCCCAGAAAATCGATTTATTGTCACCAAAGCAACTGTGTACATGTTGCTAAGGTTTTGGGCAAGTGACTGTAAGTATCAAGTCGTAATTACCCCCCTAAGGTTTAAAGTTGAAATAGTAAGGAAAGGTTTTATCGGAAAGGAAACGAGCGTGTAGTATAACGGTTTATCACGCGCTTCAATATTGACAGTGGGATGTTGTAAGCGAGGGATGGCAAATTCTATTAGGTCAGTCGCTTCTAGTTGTTTTCATAATTTCAATTCTTTCACGTTTTAGTAGAATATAACATCTTCAAAGGCGTTGGTTGTCGTGGCGTAAAATAAGGAATGAATATGAAAGTATTAAAGGACTGCCTTTTTATTCCTTTACTGTCCACTCGAAGTGACATGTCACCCCTTTTCGAATCGAAGCTCGATGACCGACGCGTTTGTCACGATTTGCTAAAAAAAATTCAGAAGATACTGTAACTTAACTCATAGTATTACATTTAGTTTAAAAATGCGATTCAAATAATCGTATTAAACACGTGAAATGTGTAGCACGATGTGTTATCTCCGTAAATTAAGTAACACCAACTACCAGTACTACCAAAAGCAGGTATGTAGTTCTTAAAAACAAAGTAAATTATCTGTGTCAATTGGATATGGGTGAATAAATAAAATAAAATGAAACCACACATATTGAAGTATTTTATCTTTATCAGTGAAATCGGTAATTAATAGGTTTCATCAATTTGCAATACAATCTAGTACGTGATGGTTTTTATCGTGCCAGTGTAGGAATATTTGGTTCAATTCGACCCCGGAGTTGTATCTGAAGCTAATGTCAGTGACGATATCAGAAACTAGATTTACGGGCATTACTAGATTGTCGTATAACAAAAAACTGTTCTTTCAATGATGTTCACCATCAAGTTTTTTGAGATCTTCATGTGGATGTATATGGTGAAACGGACAGCAAGCATTTATGTCAGAATTGGGAACGATCGCCATTACTAAAAATTCTTAAAAGTCTACATATTTACATCATTGAGTACATCATTACAGATTGCTTAGGAAGTCCCTCAAAAACACCAATTAGCGAAATGATTTCACACACAAGCAATGACTTATTGCAAGTATGAATTTAATTCGGCACCGTTGCGCTGATTGTTTCGTTTAAAATAAATATAAAATTGCCAGGTCGAATTAGACCGATCAAGATCGAAGAAAAATTTAGTTGCGCGCCAAGGACGAATAAATTGTTAAACTTAGTCTTACACAACGTCACTTGTCTTGATAACACCTGTACACAAAAACGTAACTTCTGATGTCGATATCCTTGAAGCCATCATTGAAAGCACCAGCGGCGACTGTCACAGCATAGGATGACAAAGTGAGATGAGAGTATCTAAGGAATTATGAAGTGTAAAGTGGGCACTGCCACTAAGCGTCTGTAGTAATAACGTACCGGGCCTCCTCTTGCCGGCGAAGCATTTGTATATGGTTGGAAACGAATTATGGTACGACAATACCCCCGGACGTCCCTACGCTTACCAGGCGGGCATGCTCGTTCTGGGACAATAATCATTGTTTTACTCCGCAGAATCTTGGTTTCATCATTACTGTTTACGGACCCATGCAGATATGGCGACGGTGGTAAAGGAAAAACATCGATTCGTGAGTCAGCTTGATCATCTGGTATGACGTGAGACTGCAACCGTTGCCGGTGGTCAGGCTGGGACTGCTGCGGCTGCAAATGATTACTGTCCAGAAGTGAAAACAGGGGTTGGGAAGGTATTCGCGAATGGTGATGTTGTTGCTGGCGCAATACCACGTCAGGTCCAAGTCCTTCAACTTCATCATCTTCTAGGTCATCTGCTTGAGTCGATACACCGTCTCTACTGTGAGGACTATCTTGGACTATGTACGGTGGTGATTGAGGTGTGGCTCTGATGCCGTATCTGCAGATGCTTCTTGAGTTGACGAAAGGATCAACTAGAGTGCACAGCAAACTCGGGTCTTGAGGAGCATCACCCTGTTGATTGTTACCTTTAACTGGCCCACTTGTTAGTTTACTATGGTAACCACCGTCTTCATAAATCAGTGAGCCGATTGATTCATCAGAAGTTGCACCAGATGCGGATTCTTCCTCCGATCCATAGTGTTGCTGACGAGCCAGTGGTGGACGATCGGTTATAAGTGGATGGGGTAACGCATAAGCATGGCAGATAGCGGTGGCTAAAAACACTGTTATCATTGTTGGATTCATTTTGGTGTTTTGGCAGTTAGGAATACAATTCAATCAGGTTTATTCAATGAAGTAAGATTTTTTTGAGCTTATGATTCTGTACTAGAAATCCGTCGGTTTTGGATGTCGCAAGACTATGTCACCACACTTTCACCGCTCAGAGGGCAAGCACGGAATCCAGTAACACATCGACCGAACAGGTTCGCTTTAGCAATCGAGTTTTTGATTTCAGTAATTTTATCAGGCGATCACGGGAAAATAAGAAGAACTTCACTGCTTCTACTTCGGTACTGCCATGTCTGACGAAGCTTGGGTTGTATTTAAGGATTGTCGCTGCCTCTGGGAAGAGAGTGGGTATGTCACATATAAAGTACATTAATTAGTAGTAGGTCTATCTTTGCTCCAAACTGCAGTTCTAATGATGGTAGCTGATTTTGAATTAGAAGCGACACAATCCAATTAAACGACTACTTACGGGTAATGAGGGATCCCGGGGGAGTGCTCAGGTACGAGGTAAAACTCTTTTCGGTCCGTTGGTGGAAACAAAGTAAGGTTGGAAGCAGGCCTTATACGCAGCCATAACTTAGTCGGTGTGGTGGTGACTTAATTGCTGTTACTCAACTGCAACGAATCAAAGTGCCGAATAAAGATAAGAATTATCTCATGTGCCCAATGTTTCTTTCCCAAAGGATGTGCCTCGTCTGTTACGTTACCTGAGATAAACTGAAACGTTAAAGCGATATGAGCCAGAAAACGATGCGATAGGGTGGCAGCGCTTACGCGCTGCAAGGGTATCAAAGGCATAGAAGGAATGCATGCTTTGAGGATTGGGTCGACGCTTTGGTGGACTGTCAAAATTAACTGCAAATTCGTATCCATGAGAATCAAGTCCAACATTGTTTGGCGATAGATCTTGAGGGTTATTATGAACATGAAGGTATGCATTTAAAAGGGTGCTCCACGAGCTAACTTGTAACTCTCTCACTCCCTCACCCCCTGTCATTTGACTTGAGGTCGAACTTTATGGGATTTATGCTCTTGCTATAGGAGATTGGCTTTTGCATTTAGACTTTTGCTTAAAGCGGACGTGGCGCGGGCCAGGGTATAGCTGTGTCTAAGGCCAATTCCATGACATCGCTCACTTCGCTTCTACCTTGGATGCATCAACGTCATGGCAACAGCTATTTGGTAGTTTGCAGCTATTCCTGTGAGCTAGTAAAACAATGAGATTTTAATGATACACGGAAGCAGCTGATTAAGTCAAAATGCGTTAGGTTTCAACTCTAGAAATTAGCTAATAGCTGGACACATTAGGTTCTTTAATTGTATTCTATGGGCATGGCTTATTAGCCGATCGGGTACATCAAGGAGTTGATTTGTGGGAAGATATTCGAGATTCTGTACTTATTATTCACTGGCAAAACAACATTAGAGCCGGGGAAGCTCAATTGCATGGTTTATTAGCCGATCGGGTACATCAAGGAGTTGATTTGTGGGAAGATATTCGAGATTCTGTACTTATTATTCACTGGCAAAACAACATTAGAGCCGGGGAAGCTCAATATTGTCTGTGCTGTCGTTGTCAAACGGTTGAAGTCTTAGCGACCCTACGCCATCAGTTGTGACTCCGATTCCGATCAGCTTATCCCTTAAAGCGCTTTGTATTATACTTAATTAGCAGGAGATAACGTCACGAGTTTGACGCACACATGCAGTAGATACAAAAGAGCGGGGGTCCTTTTACGACCCACAACGCCATTCGTCTTGAGAAATTGGTCAATACAGATAACTCACCTTCACATTAGCAATAAAGGAGAAGTACCCTCAGCTGTCTGCTACAGTCAAGGTTGAAAGGGGTGCAAAATTACCTTTGGAGATTACTCAGAATCAGATCACCACACGTTACTTTGATTCGCATGGGAAAACAAAAAAATCAAGCTGGGTGCGGTCCGGCCATACATGTAGTTCGTTTGGCAAGAAGTTGCACGATTATATGAAAAGTAGAAGTGCTCCTAACTGGTATGCCGATGCACTTTTTAACTGCTCTCGTTATAGCAAAACCTAATCATAAATACAGTTTTCCATGTGTCGTAACACTATACGCTAAACGTCTCATGACTTTGTGGCAAATGCAATTAGTGAAACAGTAATTCGGGAGTGCAACTAATCAGCGAGTAGTATAAGCATTAAATGAAGCAATTAAACTCAATCTCTCAATTTAGCTGGCCTTCTCGATAACGTCAGTGAACCTAAACGCGTGACAATTGATAAACATACTTTTGAACAAAAGGCTTGAAGTCGTTTTGCGATAGAGCTTTTTGCCCGATTTTATGCTTGACTTTACCAAGTCCAGTTTTTTG
>VRMD01001700.1:0-15801 GCA_009872375.1 Sminthurides bifidus | reverse complement strand
CAATATAATTAGGGAACAAGAGGGCTTGGCTGATTCAAAAAGCTTGTGAAACACGTTACTGTTTACATACCAAATCGCTTGTGCTATAAATTACGATCGCATTATTGTTCTTGTTTTACAAACATCTACGCTTAAGTTCTAGGAGGTGCAGTGTCTCGCTTACTAAGGACGTAGGGTCAAGTATAGCTAAAATTGCAATATTTTTCTAATGCAATACTACTACCACCTCTTCACCTCAAATAAATAAGGACATCTTTAAGGAAAGGAACAACATAAGATGTGATCTAATACATATTGGGGTTTGCTGACTTCCAAAAAAACGGATGCAATTTTTTGTCTTCTACAGCTCAGAATCAAATGATTACAGACCTCGCAATTTGATTATACATTAAAGGGATTTACAGGGACTAACCTAGCAGTAGCAATTTACAGCTTCCACAGCATCTTGATGGCATTCACAATTCCGACGTCGTTATAGACAAAGTAGCATAAGCCTCCTAGAGTCATTGTTGTCAAGCCATACACCAGAGCCACTGCGATTTTGGGTAATACATCACCGAAGACGGAAGGTCGTACATAGTCGCAAACAATTGCTTCGACTCCCCTGTAGACGCACAATAGTCAAGACTATTACATTTTATGATAGGAAACACACACCAACACTTGTTCGTAATACGTTTTTCTGTCTTACCAATGGGAGTGTATCGCGAATGTGAAAGCCAGCAGATAGTCCATTGTACACGACGGCATCAAAAATGCCATTGGAAGGATATGGAATCATGACCGCTGACAAAGCTCGTTCCGCTTTCCACAAGGTGACATGATCAGATGACATAGCTCTTTTTTGCGCTTCCAGTTGGTTAATCTGTTGTGCCAGGAGTGCTTCTTTGCCACATCTTTGATTCGAGGGTATTAAGGCTGACAAGTTAGCAGACGTCATTGAAATACATTTTGATGAAGCGGCTACATTCCACGGCAACCTTTGGCCCAGCGGTCCGCGAAGAGCTACGTAAACATCATGTACGGTTAGGTTGATTGGGATGTGCAAGCAGATAACTATACCACTACACGGATGGAATTGAATAACTTGCTTACCACAAAGTCTTCTTGTAGCCAGAAAATTCATGATGATCTACAACTGTAAACGTGATTAATACGGTGTACCTGCAGGAATTTAAGTCTAAAGTTTAGCAAAATCATGTATTTTTAAGGTCTTCAAAAACTCGCTTTTCACTTCGTGTACATTTACATACGTAATCCTGCTTCGTGGGCAAAATATCACGAAAATTACGCAATACATAGGAAATTAGAAGTGATTAAAAAATCTGTTTCATATAAGCTAGAAATTAAAACGAATGTTCGAAAAAGAAGCTTACCAAGATTTTTCTAGCAAAAATTCGATGAATTTTCGCAAAAAATTTAAGGGTACAAGATTTAAACAGTTCGAACGTCCGCGCGGTTAAGCTCGATAGAACATAGAGTAGATGCGCCGATTTTGCACGCGCTTGATGCGATGGTATAACTGACATGAGACGGCACTGACAAGATAATCATTATCATTGCAAAACTGATAAAGCGGCGAAGTGTAGTGGTATAATAATTTGCTCTTTAGCCATAGTTGCGCCTAGTAGCAGTTACTCGAATTGGAAAGACTTTGGATTGTCATGAGTACCAGACTAGCAGTATTACGACTATGACTGGCAGCAACAAAAAAATGTGTTTATTAAGGTTCTTCCCTTAAAGTACCTCATGCCTCATATATGTTGAACAAGCACCACAAAACTGTGGAAAAATTGCTCCAGAATGACATCTTTTCCCGCGTTTTGAAGCCCATTCGACCTCAACGTTCAAACGCTCTTCTTCAATAAATGGAGCAAACCGAAGAGGGCCCGACAACGGAAAAAAATGGTCTAACAAAAATGAGGATTTATAATGGGAAGGTAGTTCAGATAAACCTTAAAGACGTCCTAATTGCTTTAAACGCGAAACCAGTTCGTCTACATCAGCATACTACAGCACCAGCTTGTCGCACAGGCGGATCTTCTACCGACACGACCTACAAGCATAGAACGATGGCATGGTTATTAAAGCATTAAAATGAGGTGGCTGAAAGCCATACGAAACCATTATAAGAGTACATTACGAACCCTAGCTCCAGTAAAACCACCGCTTCTAAGAATGAGATAATAAACTTACTTTTATCCTTGGTTTCATATCAATCCCTAGGTCTGCAGGGGTTTTCTTCTCCAAGGGCTTCTTCTTATGCCTTCATGATATTTGGCAGCGTGGCGTACCTGGGCTGATTCAACCTCAAATCTGCAGATATAACCGCGGGAAGCTTGACCTTGATTGTTTCTAATCCTCCATCAATTTCTCGTTCAACAACAAGTGAATCATTATCCTTTTCAACCTAAATAATTCAGAAGTCAATTGACTGTATCGACATCCCATACTATGACATGAGTCAGTTAAATGAACGCCATTCCGTCAAACGACCACCAGCAGTAAGACATGACATAAGCTGTCCTACCTTGGAAGCAAAGACTGCCTGTGGCCAATCTAAGTACGCAGCTGTCATTTGAGCAGTTTGATTGCAATCATCGTCGATTGCCTGCAAAAAAACAAAGTCAAATGAAGCAAACTCAAAATTCATGTGATTTTGTGTATGATAAAAATCCGATGCAGAAAAATTTTCCGTTGAAAGATTTTAAATTTAGCGTGCCTGCTTTCCCAATACGATCACGTCGATCTTGTTTTCTTGCGCTAACTTGGCCAAAATCTTAGCAACATGAATGGGTTGCATGGTCTCGTATTCTGCTGGAGAAACTTCCACATGGATAGCCTTGTCAGCACCCATTGCCAAAGCCGTTCTTAAAGCTTCTTGACTTTGTGTAGGCCCACATGACACGGCGACTATTTCCGAGACCAGCTTTTTCTCTTTCATCTTAACTGCCTCTTCTACGGCGATTTCATCAAAAGGATTCATTGAATGCTTGACACCTTCAGTGACAACTCCAGACTTGTCAGGCTTCACACGGATCTTGAAGTAAAACAGAGGCCAGGTTAATTCGATGATATCCAATCAAGCTCCATAGCGTAAAAGCAGTAACACTATTTTGAACATTATTACTCAACTATACCTTCACAGCGTAGTCAATGACACGCTTGACCCCAACCATCGCCCGTAGTGAAGCCATCCTTAAAAACGGATTCAATAATAAAACATCATTCTTCGCAGTAATATTTTTCCTCTAATCCTAATGTGAAGATCTCTTATTAACTTACCTTTGTACGATGAATTTATACCCTGCCGATAAATGTAGTAATTATGTATTTAATGCTTTAAGGAATAATTTCAGCTCAGCTGAGGGTTAGCGTGATGCTAAGACATTGCAAGGATCCAAAGTTCAATATTTCACTTTTGGATATCACTAAAGTATAGATTTTTATACGAGATGCCTTTACATAACACAGGACGCTGCCGGCTTTCTAATGCTCCTGCCGGGGATCTCTTCGCTGTCCGGTCTTACAACCCATTTAGTACAACCCAATCCACAATGCTCCACTGTTTCGAATGTCCCACTCACCTGACGTGGCTCTCAAATACGGAGTTGAAAAGTCTTTAAATACACGTTATGATAATGACAAATTATAATTATCTAGCTCTTGTCCCATCGCGTAAGTCAATATTTTCAGGCTGCAACGGTAGAAATCAGCAGAGAACTTGGGCTTTCAATTGAAGCATATCAGTTACTTCTGTTGTGCACTTTAAATCTTAAGAAAAATTGCTTCAGTAGTTTGTGGATTTTAGTGTCAAGATGTGTCACCATTGGAGAGAAAGCATACTTGGATGAATGGTAATTAATTATGACATGCTGACAATTCAAGTGCGTTCGAATATTAAACGAACAGTCTGCATTGAAATCACGTTTGTAAATAATTACGTTTGTAATTTTTCAGAAATGTCTTAATGTTGGGGTGGATTATTGATGAACAGTTGAATCGTTGAATCCCGGAAGCAAACTCTGCCTCTACCAAACCTTCTTTCAGTTAGACTTGCAAACGTGAACCCGGAAATGTTGGATTTGGACTAATTAGAAGGTTCTAGGTGCTGATTCAAGATAAATGTCAGAACTTCCTATTGGAGGAAATGTAGATCCGTTGTTACAGACAGCATTTTGTTAACAAAGATAGCAGTAGAAGTGTCCGTGAACATCGATAGTTTTGATGCTGGCACAGATAAAGTGCGGAAATATTAGCCAGCAGTATCATCAAACACCTAGTCACACCGGAGAGGAGAAATCCAAGGCTGAACAAGATGAAGAGACACAAGCAATTTAAAGTTGTAATTGTTATCTTCGTTTTAACTTTATGTGCTCATTGTGCAAGAAGTAAGCCTGATAATGACAACAAAGTGAACGAAGAAAGTAGCCGAGGGAGGAAAGAGTCCGACAAGTATTTTAACTACGATTCTTCAAAAGATTCTGATGCTTCTCATGAAGCTCGAAAGTACACGGAGTGGAGAGAAAAAAGCAACGAGAATCACGGAACGGGCAAGCATGAAGATTCTCCTGAATTCAGCCCTCCCTCAAAATCCATGTTTAGCGATGATAATTCTGGAATTAACATAAAACCTTTGCCGAAATCTGGCCAGGCTGAGACCGAAGCTGACGCTGCGGATGAAGCAGACGTCATAAAGATTAAGTTCGGTCCCCCTGAAGTAATTCAGATTGTTCCTCCGCCTGATTTAGCCAAGAAGTTTGCTGGCACAGACAGCAAAAAAGATCCAGAAGTTCCTATTGACAATGAGCCGGTGGATGCGCAAGGTCTGTTTTTGAGCCTGTTTAGATGACATTTCGTATCACTTAAAGTAAAATAGAGATAATTGGGTCAATCGGTCTGTTTATGTTACAGCGAAAGAAATGTTCGACGTAGCGATGAAACTCCTGGGACCATCCGCAGCGAGAGATGCTACTGGTGTGCAAATTTTAACCAGTGTTGGAAAGTCTTTAAACATAGAACAAGCATATCATCTTCTACAACAAGCTGCACTGCGAGGTCATAAGCGAGCGACTGAGCTTATTGCATGGGCTCAGCTCGTGGGTCCCTTACCGTTGGATATTCAAGGCGCTAAAGAAAAATTTGCCAAGTTGGCAGCTGAAGGGTATCCTAACTCCCAAATGGTAATTGTATGTTTCTTGTTCGAGCAGCAACATTACAGTTTTTTCTCTAGCAAAGTGAGAAAATTATTTTTGAGTGGAAATTGAGCAAAGTTGGTGATTTACAGGCAATGGGATTTCTTCACACAAATGGAATGGGAGTAGAACTCAGCGCAGCCTTGCCAATAGTTTACTACACGTTCGGTGCTATAGCTGGGTCAGCTTGGAGTCAAATGGCTTTGGGTTACCGGTATTGGGGTGGTATTGGAGTAACTGCAAGTTGTGAAAAGGCTCTGGAACAGTACCGACGCGTGGCTGCAACCGTAGCTTCGGAAGTTAGTGCTGCCGGAACTGGTCCAGCGATACAACGGACCAGGTTATTGGATGAGTTGGAGGGCACGGGAACTTCGAGTGGGAATGTACTGAATTCAGATATTTTGGATTATTACACAATGCTAGCGGAAAGAGGAGACTTGCAGGCCCAGGTCAGTTTGCCCAAATGAAGTTCTAGCCCTATTGAGTTCTGACGTAGTTCGATGATAGTACAAATATCTGATCAGAAAGAGCATGTTTTAGAGCTGATCCACAATTTGTTTGCAGATCGGATTAGGCCAACTACATTTTCAAGGTGGAAGGGGAATTTCCCCAGACCATAGCCTAGCACTGCGGTATTTCCAGAGAGCAGCTGATGCAGGAAGTGCTATAGCAATGGCATTCTTGGGAAAGGTACTTATTAGCTAGCAAATTTATGGGTAACTGTGTAACAAGACAATGTGTACAATAGCTTATGGCTACAGCTAACAATTGGTGTTATTACGTGTTTGAAGATGTATCTGGAAGGAAATGACGCTGTCCAAGCGGATAATGCCACCGCGTTGCGGTGGTTTCAAAGAGCTGCAGACCAGGGAAGTCCAGTGGGGCAGAGTGGCTTAGGACTGATGTACTTAACAGGCCGGGGATTGCCAAAAGATCCAAACAAGGCAATGCATTACTTTACGATGGCGGCAGATCAAGGTTAACATTGTTGCTTTTTTCCACAAACTAAACTCCGTACACAGTTTGATTGTCAGATTTTGCATTGCTATACTGGTAGAGTGTATCGGGGTTGAGAGCTTTAATTTTCTTTTATTATATCTTAGGCTGGGTGGACGGTCAGTTGCATCTAGGAAACATGTATATGAGCGGAATCGGAGTTCGACGAGATTATCAGCAAGCGGCGAAGTATTACAATCTTGCAGCACAATCTGGGCATATATTGGCCATCTACAATTTAGCGCAAATGCATGCCACAGGAACAGGAATGATGCGATCCTGTACCGCAGCTGTTGAGCTGTACAAAACAGTTGCGGAAAGAGGCCGATGGGGTCTAATACTATCCGATGCCTTGAATGATCATCAAGAAAGGCGGTTTTCTCAAGCCTTAGTGAAGTATCTTGTTCTTGCTGAACTCGGTTATGAAGCAGCTCAGAGCAATGCTGCGTTTATGCTGGAACGATCGGAAATAGGACCAGAACTGGTGGAGGCGTTTTTGAAAGGTAAGTTGGATGAAAGTCAAGTAAAGCGCACCCTTTGACTAGTAGGTACTTCTGTCGGACGTTTACAATGTTATCTGTTTTCAGCCGATCCAGCAATTGCTTTAATATTTTCTTCGGAAAAAGATGGTGGAAATTCTGAAGCTTCTAATTCCGTACTATCACGAGCATTACAGCACTGGGGACGCGCTGCTGCACAAGGATATTCGCACGCACGAGTACGCCTGGGTGACTATTACTATTATGGATGGGGCACTCCTGTGGACTACTCGTCAGCTGCCTCTCACTACCGATTAGCGTCTGAGCAACAGCGAAATGCTCAGGCCATGTTCAATTTGGCCTATATGCATGAGCAAGGACTAGGATTGAAACAAGATTTGCATCTTGCAAAACGGTTTTACGACATGGCCGCAGAAACAAGTGTAGACGCCAAAGTTCCAGTAGCCTTAGCCTTAATCAAGCTCTCAGTGATATCTGCGTTGCAATCCTTCGGTGGAACTGACGTTGCCCAAAAGTGGGGTCATTATTATTCAATCATTCAACCCATCCTTGCCCTAGGACCCAACTGGGACTTGTATTTGCTCACAGTGTTAGTCGGACTACTAGGCATTATGATTTATTTCCGGAGACCGAGGCCGTATCCGTGAGCTTGTGTTGTGCTTTTTGTTTGTTGTTACTTTGTTGAATTTGTGAAGTGATATGATTTCGAGGAGTCCAAGAATACAGTAGCCCAAATATGTGTCTGTGTCCAGCCCTAATATTTATGCCACTAGTGTTTATGACAAGTTGACTCGAAGTTGGCGTTGTGTGTTTTACGTGGATTGGGATATTGTTCGAAGACTACGTGCACTTTCAGCTGGAGAAAGAAACAATGCAGAAGCCACACTAATAGTTAAGCAAACAGTTGCTTCCATAACTATGATGGCAAGGATATGACTCAGTTTTTTCCAAGCCAGAAGCACAGGCCAATTAGTGATTGAGTCTCCACGTACTCTTTGTGGTCTATTCACCCGAACATTTTAGGAACAGATTCTGTACAGAAAATCATGAAAAACGCTTTGTTATTTTAGAGTAGACGCTACATTAATTAATCCATGTGGATTATCAGAACGAATGGTGAGAATATTCATGAAATACAAATCGCGTAATTTTTGCACTACCTGTTTGCATCAAAATTTGATTTCTGAAAACATCTGCCCATGACATTTCTACTTGGTACATTCATTGAGTAACTTAGTTAACCTCGTTAACATGAAGATCATCATGATTGTTAACAAAGTACCTCCTTTAATTTGATTATTACTACTGGATTTTTTATTTGCTGTAGATCACGTCCACGTACAAAATCTATTTCAATATAGAATGACGATCATCAGAAAAATTATTTTCAATTTATATCATCATCTCACCACTCATCATCCCATAACCAGTCCAATGTAACTGAGATTCTAAACTAAACACGGCTAATACAATCAAGAATTCGATTTGACGCTAAAAAAGGCATAACATATAGGATACGTAAATAACACAAATAGGTCGAACAATCGCGGCATTCCAAATATATACACCATTGGTCCTGGTTACACCGCGTGAATGTTATTCAATAGCCTCTATTTTTAAGTTAAACAGCTACCAATTACAGTTACACGGCATTAACAGAAAATAGTTCGGGTTTGCAGTAGAACAATACCAACAAACAAAATATAATACAGGCTAGCTACTAATTCATTTCAAAATGGAATGCATAATGCAATCATTCTTATAATGTTCCTTGACAGAAAATAGTTGCCATGGTCAACAAATTACCCTATCACCTAGGTAAGAGTCAACTCCGTCCTGTTCGGAAGTTCGGAATGCGATGGCTTTTGGAATACACTAACATAATTAGGGCACACGAGTAGGATTAATTCAGCATTACTCAGCTGTAACAGTCATAGGTTCAGGAATGATTACACCATCGTTGGTGACCGTATCACCCGTATCTGATTCGCCATCGTTCTGTTTGATTGCACTTTCATCTACGCTCGGTTCTTGATCTTCAACAGCTTCTTCCGCCACTTCAATCGTTTTTTGTTCCGATTTAGTCTCAATTTTCAACTGGGTCTCGGGGCTTATGGTCACGGCGAAAAAGTCATCGTGGTCTTTACGTCGTGTACCACTAATTTCTGCTTCGATCTCATTCCAAAACTCCGGATTGCTTTCTTTCAAGACGCGTGTAAATCGCTCTTTGTCACCTTCATTCCAGTTAGGCCACCAATCGTTGAAAAGTTTAAGCTAGAGAAACAAGCCCGGACCATAAAGATTGTAGATTACGAGTCTTCAACAGCCGTCAGAGATGATAAAGCTAATTCAAATCATTGCTAACTGTCATTACTCCAGATAGTGATAGCATCTTACCTGACAGGAGAATAGTGTTGGGGGTCTACCAGAAGTGTCTAGACTTTGTAGGCCATTAGATATTCCATTTACATGTGGTTCTAACGAAATCTTTGAAGCCATACAGTGAATGAAATCCTCTCGCTGAAATTCACTCCAGGAATTGAACCATTGTAGAACATAAGACACCTGATCCCCCGTTGAATGATTTGCCATTTTAATCGCTAAGGACAGCTTGCATGTAGAGCTGTTTACAACCTACAAATACAAATTAGTTTATTAACAACAATTTCATGTAAATTCTTATAAATATAGTTAAGCCCAATGTAATAGAAGTTATTCCACTTAAGTTATTGTTTCTTACTCTGATATCTTCAGTCAAATGGGTATGAGATTTTGAAAAGCCCCTAAAACTTTAATAGTCACAGCCTTTTAAATTAGACGATTAGGTTCACTTCACAAATTAAATGAGTAAGAAGCCAAAATTTAAACACCCACTTTTAATGCGTCTAGAAATGACATATTATCTGCATTTGTGGTGCAGAGTTTAACAAGATCTCAATCGGTATAAGGATTCAGAGCGTGAAGTCAGCGGCGTGCTTGTCCAGATCTCCGAATGCATTAAATGCATATGGTAAACTGTCAGTGCAGGAAACGGGTTCAAGAGAAAACCCCACAGCTCAGGGTACATGCAATAAACGTTGAAAGAATCACGAATGATCACCATAGCATCTTCTTTACACTCTTTTCGTTTTGAAAATCTGCAAAATTGCAAAATCATAGGATTATTAAATATTTAATTAATTAAACAAACATGCAGAGGAAGGGCCGTCACATCACGATGATCACAAAGATAACGAGATGGCTGATGCTGTTTTAAAATTCGCCTTGATAAGTCGATACTGTCTGGCTACAAAAACTACCAATTTCTTGCAACGAAGTCAAAAAATGAATAATTGAAAGAGGTAACGCAGGGTCATTTGCAGTTTGGTGATGCCACACATATGACATGTCCACTTTCGCAACACGAGGGGACACACCAGAAGAACACCTGTCCCAAACTGGCTTGTGTGAGAATATCCAACCGGAATCGCGAACCCTCCTTCTTTTCCTCTAGCTTCCTTGTCTCCTACGTTTTACCAACAACTTGAGCTACTGCTTCTTTAGTTCTGCATTGGCTGTGTCCAAGTGTGGAGGTCGTAGTTGCGGCACGTCGTTTTGCAAGCGGGTGAAAGTCTAGTGAGAATTGCCCCCAAGCTTACCCTTCTCCTGCCGTGTTGTTGCGATGACTGTCTCCGGTGCTACTTATCATCCGAAGGGTTATTGAATTGTTCACAAATACTCAAGTTTTTTTGGTGTGCAAGGAATTTTTACCAGGATAAAAGTTTCGCTCATAATTCGGGTAAATTTCCACAACTGATTTCTTGTCTCTCTGTGTGGAGTTTCTGTACAATTCTCTCCCTTTGACCCATCTTCTAGTCCTTTTCCTCCGGTGACTTGTCGTCCAAGCCCCTGGCACAGAATATCCTTCTCATACTTACTTCCACGAGTTTTCTCTTTGCATCCCTTCCCCCATACATTTCCAAGTTGACCACATTTATCTCCATAGTGGCACTTTTGAGTGCTTCCTTGTGATTTGTTGCCTGGGATGCGGTCACTGGAACGCGATGTAGCCACAGATTGGGTCATCTCTCAAGGACCGCAGGCTCATTATACGCATTCCTTGGCAACTTTACCCATTGACCTAGCTGAAATTATTCCGCGGTCCCTACATGAATACTCATCGCTCGCTTGCCGATCATGGCTCGCCTCTCATCCTTGCAGGGGTCTTTTGGCAACGTTTCACCAACTTTTCAATTTATAGAGCCTGCTTAAACGTCCTGCCTTGCGTTCATGCTGGTGAAGTACACACACTAACGATCGATTTTTGTTACAGGTTACTCATTTTACCTGTGTAGAAAGTTGGGAGATACTGAACGGAACAATTTGTGAGAATTTGCTGGTTTTTGACACAAACTTGAACGTTAACCAAGTGCTGGATGATAAACATTTGTGGAAAAGATTTACGATATTATTAAAGGTGTGATCCTACTGACAGAATTGGTGCTCTAGAGTTTTAATCCTAACCTACGCATTAATGGACCCTGGTGTTAGTCAATTGCGAACTGACAGTGAGCAGTCGTTTCTTGTTACTGTTTTTCATATATAACGGCGCTGACTGAGTGTTACAGTTTGCTCCAAGCAAGCGATTGAACTGCTCATAAGTTGAATCAAGTTCCCATGAAAGATAAACAGTGAGAAACTTTGAGTGAGAAACTGAGTATGCAATTCATATGTAAGCAAGGAGAAGAAGATCAAGAGTGTTTGCAAAATCACGTTAAGTACTTAAGCTAAGACTATGCATCTCACCAATTAAGACGAGCCCTGACCTTGAGTTTTGCTTCAGAATATTCCACTTCCGGTACTGTTTCTTTGCTCATCAGTGTGTGCTAAAGAGCCATTACTGCGCCCACAGTTTATTAACGCTCATGTAGATTACTTCCTATTTGGATGTGTGTCAATTTATAGCCGTTCATGGTGCAATTTTTGTGGATAGAGGAAACCTTAAAGCCAGTGTGTTATTCTGCATGTACCCCATCATTCCTGATAGGCAATCGTATCAAAAAACGTTTTGAAGTATCATTACCTGCGTTTGTGGGACTGGCAAAGAGAAACTGACTCTGTAATACTAGTCTTGGAAGACTGCGGACAACTGGGACTCAAGAATTATGAACCAATATAAGAAATCGTTCTAGTAGTTGGCTTGGAGAAAAGCGCGTTTCATCCTTTGACTACTTGAAACTTTTTGGTGGGGTGCGAAACATTACTTGTCGTGGCCCATCCGACGTTTGATGCTGTTGACGCCAAAGTTTTTGAAGTCTAAGGATCTTTTAAGTGCTGCAAGTAGTGAAACTCAAGTTCCAGATTGAACACTCTTGGGAATTACCCTTGAGCCACTGGAGAGGAAGGAAGGGGAAATTAATACTAGTATCGTGAACTGAGAGTCAGCATAAACGTTGGCATTAGCAACGCTAATTCGTTGATGAACTGGGGCCGTTTCCTTGACCTGTGACAGTGATAGAATTGTTGACATGACAGCTGTTGTTAACGGGTATTGCAAATGTGCATCGCCGCAACCCGACTGAAACTAGGTGTGAAGAAAATGTTTTGCAATTCTCCATTCACCAGCGAATTCCTTGCCAATCATCTGACAGCTTTCAAGGTAAGCAAGATAGTTTTGTAGTTGCAGAGAGAGAGAGAGAGAGACAGAAACAGCGAGAGGAGGGAAGAGAAGGGAGATTATGCAATGACGGCGAAAAAAATACAAAATGGCATACAGAGTTGGAAATGGAAAACCTGTTATGCTGTAGCTAACACTTCTTTCAAGAGCTACAGGCCAATGGGCAATCGAGGAAGAAGTTACTTGGTAACTAGCAATGTGGCCAGCCATGTTCCGCTCTTTATCGCGAGACTGAAGCAGAACAACCTGAATAGAATTGGTACTGAAACTAGCAAAGTTGAAAGTTGAGAACGCATTGAATGCAGCTGCTCAACTAACTTATATGAAGTACTGACGGGGAGAAACACTAGCAAGCGTCGAGGATGTCACTGGTGTTATTTCTGCTTCTAGATTGCAGCATTTAATGCTACAGAAATATAAACTTAGAACGGCATATATTTCTCCACCGAATGTTGCAGATAATGCACAAAGTTTAAATTCAACATGATGGTCGCAGACTTTTTATGTGAGTCAAGGCATAAAGACGGGCGGAAGGAGAAATCCCAAAGGTAAATCCGTCCGTCCGGTTAAGAAACATCGAGCCGTTTCGGTGCCTAGTTTCACTAGTTTAGTTAGTTTCGCCAATATGCCGTGAGGTTTAGACGAGCCGAGGGTTTTGATGTTATTAATGCATGGTGAGGGTGCATAAGGTACGCAATGATGTCTCGCTGGAGTAAATTCGTAGTAAGGAAAGAGGTAAATCACTTTAAGGTTTTGACTACAAGATGCGAGAAAGTTTTGAAGAACGGTTATGATTGTAGGAAGACCGTTGAGGTGTTTGTGTTTGTGCTCGTGTGAAGCTACTTACTATCATCTTAATGCAGGATTTAGACTTGTTCTGACCTCCCGAAGAGAACTAAGGTAATCTTGCTTTGTGCAAAACGGCGATGGCTAACCTGGCACAAAGGTTAACCCCTATGCCCGGAAGGTACGTATTTTACGCTTAAAATGGCGCAATCCAGATTTGTGTCACTCTATAGACCGCGAACCCGAGGACATCCTAGCCTGGATGCAATGCCAAAGTAATTAGTAATTAACGAAGTGGCTCATTCCCCTGCCCAAGTTTCCCACTTACAATTAATGCTGCTCCGTGAAGACGCGATAACTGGGCAGTAAAGCAAGTTTGAGTTTATGGTCCGCGCCTTGATCTGTCTACATGTTTTAGAAGAGACAGTCCTCAGTTGCCACTTTTCCTGGGAGCTGGGAAAGAGAAAAGTTTTCATCTCTTTCACCGTGTCACCGCAGTGAGGGCGAGGGAAGAAAAACGTTAATGGAGAGAAAACGATTTTGGAAGCTTGTACTTTGTCAACTGCCGATTTGATCGTGAGCCACGGCTCCTTCTTGGAACACCGTCACTGTCCTTCAGAGACGGGTGTACATGTATCTTAATGAATTGAGGAGGAAGCAGAAAGGTGCTGGAGCTGTCTTAAGGTCTTGAGATGGCGGTGCTGCACTGGTGCCAAAGTTGCACATGTTGAGTACTACNCTTGAGATGGCGGTGCTGCACTGGTGCCAAAGTTGCACATGTTGAGTACTACGGAGAGGTAACAGCGTGAAGTCCAGACTGTTACTTGTGCCGAAGTAGGCTGTTGCTCAATCTTAGCGAGGTATTTTTTTTTGCCGAGGAATTCCTATGAAGCCGAGTGAGACGAAATACGAGACACTGTGAATCACTTCAAGTCTCGATCTTCTGGCCTGGTTCGCACAACTTTTGCAGTAACGAAGAACGAGCTAGTTGCTCTTCGAAGCTTGGAAAAATCCAAGACCCAGTTCCAAGCTGCTATCAAAAGTAATTTGTTCACCAATGCTTTATGATTTCGGACAGACGGCATCGAGTTAAGTAAATGGCTCTTGTAACCAGGGTTGAGATCGAGTGTGTTCCTAGCACCTACGGTAGAGACTGAGGATTTCCAATGTTCATTTTATTGAAGTAGGTGAGACTGAGATAGAGGGATTGGGATGCGGGTGTTCGGTGTGCATTTCCAAGCTATGCAACTCGGATTCATTTTCAGGATCGGTGTATGTGCGAAACAAGAGGTTGGCGGATTACGTTTGGCATGTGTACTCTTGTAGAAGTTGATAAAAGTAAGTGATATGGCAAGAACTAGGTATGGGACTAGAGGCACAGTCTATTGCTTTGCCATAAGTGGCTGAAAAAACAGGGAGTATACAGCGAAGAATCGGGCTTTGAATTGCTAACTTGAAAGAGGAAAACTAACTCGCAACTCCACCAACTCGTAATAGTGAAATCTAGTGTGAAGAGTTTAAGCAGTGAAAGGGTTCAAGATGGAGTTGGATGAAGAAGCAGAGCTCACAAAACGGCAGAGCAACATCATATTTTTTCCCCAAAGACCAATCAATCCTTGCTGATGCTTTATTTCTCAAAGTTTTGTTACAAACTCCCATTTAGTAGCCTAGTGGAGGGCGGTTGTGGATTAAATTTTGCTATATTTTGCTATATTTTGGCGGAAGGAAGCTGCTTTCATCGACCTTGTTTGGATAACTTTTTGGAAGAACAACTTTTTTCTACGAACCCTTCTGTTTGATACCATCAGATATTCGCAGTTGAGTACATGAAACAGAGCCGTCCTTTGTACTTCCTGCATGCGTTGGAGGGTCAAGCTCTTAGCATGCTGCGCTTATTAGAATTTACACTGATAACTCTCAGAGAAATATTGCTACGAAAATGAAAAACGTTTAATTTACTCCAGTGCATCTATCGGCGGAAAAACTTAATTGATACCGTCCTTTATATTAGTTAGGTTTTATAGAGAGTAATGTATTGAATGAGCTAGTGGTCAGTTGTCCAGTATAAGAGCCTCGGGAATTGTAATTCTGACAGCTTTGCGATTCGCTCCTTAACGTGTGCCATGTATACGTCAATGTCGGATTTGCCATGTTCATCGTTTATGTTTGCGCACCTACTTACAATGGGGGGCCAGAGTTGGTGGGGGAGACAGGGAGACCACCCCCAAATATTTACCCTGCAAACAGTCGGACGTGCTTGTAATCTACTTGATGTAAATATTACGCAACAGCCCCAAGCACTAAACCTACTTGCGATATTCGCTGGGACAAGCATGAAAGGGATGGGGTAACTTGGATTCAGCTGTAATAGGGTGAAAGCTGTACTGACTGAATGTGTGCACTGAATGTCGGTACTTGAGCGTCAAAACATCTCGACTCCAAAGTCTCATCAGAGGATACGGGCACATGCACACAGTGCTCGGATTGTGTACACCTACTTCCGGCATTATATATTCTGACGGGTGAATGGTGAAGAGGTATGGATTCAGAGGAGGAATACCGCTTTCGGCTTCTTTCCTCCTTCTCATCTCCGGTCTGGCTCTCATGCACCGACAACTATTTCCTACTTAATCACGTTAACCAATTTGACGGCATTTCCGGACCCTTA
>VRMD01001699.1:0-15803 GCA_009872375.1 Sminthurides bifidus | reverse complement strand
TTAAGTAAACTTCACTTCTTTCAGATCAATTTTGACTCGAAATATCATTCGTCCCAAGAATAATCAATACCAAAATACACCATGGACACTGAAGTAGTAATTTTGAGGAAGAAAGCTCCTAAGGCTTCTGCCATGAGAACTGAGCAGGTACGGCTAATTGGAAAAAGGATGCGTGTGAAAATTCGGAGACACAATGGAAGAAGTTCTTGAGGCTAGATAATGCATGTTGTATCTTGAACCCTCAATTCATTTTCCACAGGCAGTTAACCAGGCTAGAAGAAGTGGACAAGCAATTGAAACGAGCCAAAAGTTTGGAGCTGGTGGCAACAAGCAGCATGGCCAAACTGTGAATATGGCCAAGTTGGATAGAGAAACTGAAGAGCTTCGTCATGCGACTGTATCATTGGATGTTGGCAAACTGATTCAGCAAGGACGCCAGGCTAAAGGCTTGTCACAAAAGGATCTTGCCACGGTAAACAGTTTTCCATCTTGCCTCCTTATGTTATGGGCTGACAAAAATTTTCAATGTAACTCCAAGTAGACATTCAAAATGTTGAATAATACCTCCATGATACCGGGCGAACGTGTCAGATAGTTGCTGCTTATGTCAAAAAAAATCAACAGCCATTGTCCTTTTTCTTATATTAAGAATCTCCAAATATATTAATAACTAAACGTCAATAGTGCTAAGAGATGGAATTTGGGATGTGATATGATAACCCCGAAATCTCAAAGTACCAGCTTTCCAACCATTTTTGTTACTGTTATAGAAAATCAATGAAAAGCCACAAATTGTGACTGACTATGAAGCTGGTCGTGGGATTCCGAACCAAACTGTCCTGGCGAAAATGGAGAGAGTTCTTGGTGAGTCAATTCAATTATTAATTAAAAGACTGCGAATACCATTCATGCACGAATTCTTCTCATGGTCGATTTCGATTTCCATTTAGTTTTTTTTCATAATTTTTATAATTATTTTGTAATGAATCTTTTAGGATTAAAACTCAGGGGTAAAGACAAAGGCCAACCGTTGGTGCCCTCTGAGAAGAAGAAGTGAAGATCTTCTTGGAGGGCGCCTCATGACTTGTGGACTGTGTGTATTATTCCAACTATCCTACACGTCATCAGTCAATTTCATCTTTTAAAAGAACCAGTTAAATGCCACTCTTGTACGACATCGACCATCACTTCACTGCCGTCTATTTCGCTAATTGTTATTACCTTTGGTGCTGTCCGACGTGGGAACTTATTTGTAAAGGCGAATTTTGTTAATGAAGTGTCCATACGGCTTAGTAGTATCAAGGAAGGTTATTTATCTGAGGGACTGTTAGACAGGTTAACTGGAGTTGGTGTAATTAGTTTATACATTAGTTGTTGAGACTAAACTTGCACCTCCATTGAGCCGAGCACACATCCACAAGCTAGCATAATGCTTGTCATTAACTATTCACATTACAAGTCTTAAGATTTTGCTAATCTTCGTGAGATCGTTGTAATAATTTCTTGAAACTTTGGAACTTTCACCAGAAATTAAATTCGATATTTGTCATATAAATCTGTAGTTTCTGGCAGAATTTCTGTTGCCAACGGAAAAAAAGCGGGGAAATTCAGCAAATTGGAATGATCTACAGTTGCCGTTTACTAAAATAGGTTTCGGAATCTAAAGAGCGCATGATAGTCTAAATTCGTAGCATTAATGCCTATAATCATTTTCTTATTTGTACCTCCACCGCAGAGTAATTAGTAATACTTTGATCAGATGAAATGGGGAACGGGTCCTCATTAGACTCGCAATCTACATCTGCTTGGAAGGATAGAGTCGGAAGGAGACATGGTAGGAGGCATGTCGACGAAGATTATTTCAGATGTAAAATCTTGAAGACTCATACACCAGGAAATCAAACTGGGAAGAGGATTCCCACGAGTCTCGATGAGCATCGTTCTCAAGTCTTTACCGTGAAGAGGGACCCAAGAAGCTGGACTCCAGAGGAGATAACATTGTCAATGATGAATCTTCTCATTCTGCAAGATAAGCAGCTCCTTAATTCCAGCAGCGTTGAGACAGTTGTACGTCCACTAGCAGAAAACACTCACACGCGAGCTTCAGAAACCAAAAAAATGAATATGGGATATTTTGCAAAACAGAGAGATTATGAAAATGGATCATCCTGTGTTCGTACGATAAGCAAGACCAGCATCTCAGAAAAATTAAGGTTACCCCCCCTTACAGAACATGGGAAAACTACACCTGCAGCTAACTTTACGGATAAGTCAGAGGCACGGAAGTTGGATGACTTTGCGAAAGAATTTAGTTTAGAAGTGGATTGCACTAATGATAAACTGCCAAGCATTAGAAGGAAATATTCGGACGTTTTGGATGTCTTTAATTTCAGCAAGCTTAAAATAAAGTCTTCGCGTGCCAGTACGAATCTCAAAGATTCAGCCCATCTTATGTCATCAAAGCATCAGAAACGCTCGAAGTCGAGATTTACGCTAGTTAAAACATTAAAGGGGTTAGCAAAATCAAATCCGAAAGTAAAAGATTCAGTGAAGAGCAAAAATTCATCCATCCCAGACATCGTGTCCTCGAATCTATTTCAAGCAGAAGGAAAGTGTTTCATGAAAAATGAATTCGTTGTCGCACATGTTGAAGCAGTGACCGCACCAAAAGTACCAAAAGGGCACAGGTACAAAGTTATTGACGAGGATGAGGAAAAGTCGTCAGATAAAGACTCACCAGAAAAGAATTCCGTCATGAATTCAGTAGGGGACGACAAAGCGACAACTGGCTCTGATTACTTGAACGCGAGTTCTGAAAAGGATGAAAATCAAAGCTCGAGAGGATCACACAAGAATAAGGATTTTCAACTTTCAGGTTCACAAAGCTCAGAACGATCTGATGACGGTAATGAGCCATCTGGTCCCTCTCCAATCGTATTAGAAAATGCTGGCGATGCAAGACCTGCTCCTGGCCAAAATCCTGAAAGGAAGAGGGTCCCCGTAGTGCAGGCGCCACGGTTAGGTCCAACTTCTCCCGACGGCCCTCAACCAATTAAGTCCGCAATGATGCAGCCCAAATCTTTAATGGATCTTTTTAAACCCAAGCCTGTGTTACCTCATCCAACCGTTTCCTTCCCTAAGGAAGCGGTGCACCAGTCTCGTACAAATGCATCGTCCAAACTTCCACCTGCCGAGCCATCTGCCTTAGGAGTGCGAGCGGACCATCCTGCATCGCAGTTGTGGAAAAATTTACCAAAACATGCCCTTAAAACACTTCCAGCATCAAAAGCCGCAGTGAGTCCTGACCAAATGTCCAAATTATACGTGAATCCGGCAATGACAAACATGATAGTGAAACAAGGAGGAAAGCCAGATCAGTCATTTAAGAAATCAGGAGCTAAAGTGAAACCAAATGGATTGACTAGTAAGACGATTAAAACCAACTCCGATAGTTTGGAATCTGAGGAAAATTCTCCTGACATATACACTTCGTCGAATTATTCACCTGAAAGCGGATCCAACACAAGCCCAAATGACCGGAAAGGGCGGCGTTATCCGAGGAAAAAGCCTCCTCCACCACCACCACCAGTCTTCATTTCTTCCAGTTATGGAAGCGGTAGCAGCGGAAGCAAATCCAAGAATGCCGGAGACAGGCTTAAAAACGTGGATATAATTGAAGAGTTAACATATTGCACACCGGGGGCTACAACATGCTGCTGCTGTGAGACTTACAACTGTTGCAACGATTGCGGAAAATGCCAACTTCTGCCTAACAGTTGTGAATGCTGCTGTAACTCGAATCCAATTAAATATTGCCGGCGACAACGCTTCAATTTTGAAGACGAGACCAAGAAAAGAGACGAAGACTCGCCGCCATTCTGCTGGTAGTATGCTAATGCTTGATAATTTTTGTAAGAAACAGAGTTGGAATAATTTGACCTTGACTTCTTCCAGGGAGTGTCGGGAAAATCCTTACGACGACATACCATGCGGAAAAAATCCAAAACCGGGTGATTGCAAGCCCATAAATAAGCCAAGAAATTGCAATGACATTTTTCCTTCAGAAAGTGGTACTTATTTCTACGACGCTTGTCGGGGGATGTTTATTCCCGTAGAGGAGATAAAGACAGAGAATAATCTGCCTCCTGAAATCATCGATGAAATAATTGAAGAAGAACCAGTTCTGACAAATATTGAGCCCATCATGCAACCAGTACTCAATCAATGCGGACCATGTGGGCCGGGTGGTCTCCCCGGAGGCATGCCTGCTGGTCCACCTCCAATGCCATTTTGTGGCGTTGTGGGGCCCTGCAAAGAGTCTGAATTCCAGAATCCAGGCAATCCCGCATTATTGGGTCTTTGTGGGGCAAACTTACCCGGTTTGGCACCTATGGGACCATACGGTGCAATAGCAATGCCGCAGTACCAATACCAGCCGCCTCCCGCCCCTCCACAGCAGCCGCAAAATCCTAATCGTCCAGGACCCCCAATTCCACCCTACTGCCCTTGTCCACCTTGTCAGCCCCCTTGTTTTGGACCTTTTTGCTGTCCAGGTTACCCTGGCTTCCCTGCATTTCCTCCTGGTACTATGAAAAAGAAAAAGAGCAAAAAGAAGTCTACACCTGTGTCCCAGCCTAACAAGACTTCTTCGTACCCAGACGAACAAAGTGGCAGTAGTAGCTACTACAACAAAGAAGTTTCTGAAGAAGGTGGTTAATTTTTTTGGAAGATAGCTTTTTAATTAGTTTTTGCAATATTGACGGATCAAACTTTAGCTGAAGCAAGCAGGTAACGTATCTTGCTGAAGAGCGATCTTGAAAAAACGTTCGATAAGAAAATATTTCACAAGTACCATTGAGCTGATGGGTCATAGAGTCTAACGTTTTGTAAGCGGGCATATACAAATGTTCTTGCGAAATTCACCCTGAGGGCATGAGCCTTTATTTATATCATAACGTCTATGCGAAGCAAGTACAGTTAACCATTTATTTGATGTGAGCGGTACCCACATAGCCTCAATCTGAAAGAGTTAAAGAGAAGAACTTATGTATACAGTATGCATTAGAGCTACGGTAGGTTATTCTCATGAGATTGCCACATTACTGACGTTCGTTAGAAGTTTCAAGGTATTTGTAGGAGATCGATCCCTTTATATTTCTTCCTCTGCCAGCAACTTTGTAGCGCAGTGCTGTATTCAGTAGGCGGAAGATCAGATATTTCTGGTGAAAATAAAATTTATTTTCCAAAGTTACTGAGTTTTAGCTATTTTAGTTTCTTTTATACAGTAGTTGTAAAACCAAGCAGGCAAATAGTAAGAGTATTGTATTGCTCAAGTACATAGTTTACTTCATGACGTGAAAGTTTTATTGGTGTCAGCTAATCTGTGTTCGAGTTTGTTTTGTGTATGGTATAACCTGTTGGAAAATTACAGCTTAATAGTTTCATCTGGTAAGATCTGCTTACATATTTCTGCAATTTTTGATTTTTGAATTGTATACGCTCATTCATTAAATAGTTGCGCAATTCAATTTTAACAAATACCGTTTTTAGACGTTTGGAAGAAGAACTTATTGTAAGTATTGAGACCTTGGTAATTCACCTCATTTAATTGAAGAAATGTCGCGTGCGGATCCCACTGGAGTATTTTGCCGAGAGCACCCTGACGCACCTTTGGTTGAGGATTACAGGGCGGGAGACCAGATATGTGGAGAATGTGGCTTGGTTGTTGGTGATAGGTAAGTTGACTCATACTCAAGAAAGTTAATAACAAATCAGCGTGTGCGTTACATTATGCTACAGATACGGATGTATATGATATTCTTAATCCAGTTTGTCTAATCAAATAATACCTTTATTCTGCAGAGTTATTGATGTAGGCTCTGAATGGCGAACATTTAGCAACGAAAAGGCTAACGCGGACCCATCTCGTGTTGGTGGTCCGGAAAATCCGTTGCTTAATGGTTCTGACTTATCCACAATCATTGGGGGTGGAAGAGGTGATGCTGCTTTTGATGAATTTGGTCAAGCTAAATACCAGAACAGACGTGCTATAAGCAGCGCAGACCGAGCCTTGATAAATGCATTTAAGGAAATCAGTCAGATGGCGGACAGAATCAATTTACCAAAAACAATTATTGACCGAGCCAATAATTTATTTAAGGTATGTGACGTGAAGTTGAATGGTAGAAGGAGGGTCGATTTTGTGGACTCACAAAAACTCGTAGCTTTGTGAAATTTTCATTCTGTATGTTAATATCTCTATACAGATGGTACATGATGGAAAGAATCTCAAAGGTCGGGCAAATGATGCCATCGCATCAGCGTGCCTTTATATAGCGTGCAGACAAGAGGGAGTACCCAGAACTTTTAAAGAAATTTGTGCCGTTTCCAAAATATCCAAAAAAGAAATTGGAAGGTGTTTCAAGCTGATATTGAAAGCACTGGATACATCAGTGGATCTGATAACAACAGGAGATTTTATGTCCCGTTTCTGCTCGAACCTGGGCTTGCCTAATGCCGTGCAGAGAGCAGCAACTGCCATTGCTCGTGCGGCTGTGGAGATGGATATCGTACCTGGGCGTTCCCCAATCTCTGTTGCTGCTGCTGCAATTTACATGGCATCTCAGGTACCAATCCTCTTTTGATTAGCACTAATCTTTTTTTTAAGCCTGGTAACTTGATTTCATTTTGAGTTGTATTATGTGGCAGGCATCGGAAGTGAAGCGATCGCAGAAAGAAATCGGAGATGTAGCAGGAGTTGCTGATGTGACCATCAGACAGTCGTATAAACTGATGTACCCGAAGGCTGAAGAATTGTTCCCCAAGGATTTCAAATTTGATACACCAATTGATCAGCTTCCGCTTGCTTAGATGAACTGAGTAGTCACATTAAAAAAAATGCGTATGTTATTGTCGCTGGTCTTAGCAGAGTACTATCTAGAACTTTGGATTAAATTCTGTGGTAAGTTAGTGCAACATTTGTGGTGCGATATGCAAACACACATTTGGTTAAGTTCAGATGCTTGAAATCAGGCAGTGCTGAAATGTAGTATTAAAATTTTAATGGTTTCTCACGTAAGCTTACTTCGCTAGTGAACCGAATATTCGTTTGTGAAACTATGTGGACCAATCAGTTTTTAGTTTGTGTCTGTGAGGAAATCTTATACTTTTAAGATTGGTTGACGAATTTGATGTACTCGAAAAGTTATCGCGCAGCTCAGAAGCTTCAGTCGTTTGCCTATTTTGTATTGTGTATTTTGAACTTGTGTAGTTCACCAGTATTTCAGGTGTCAAAGCATTTAAAATGAAGTCTAATGTGTGTAATTATTTTTAGCTCAAACCTTCGGTTACTACACTTTTACCTGTTAAGCCTATGTGCAAGTTTTGGTGTGTTGTTTGAACAGAAATAGGATTCATCGTCGGTTGCACATATGGCCTAGGTTCAGCGGACGGTAAGATACAGCTTTCTGCACTAACATTTTTATTTCAGTCGATCGAAAGAGGAACTGGTGATTTATGATTTCAAGGGTTCGCTTGCTAGTGCAGAGCACAGCACAATTGAGTAAAATTCACTTGAAATATGTTTCCGAAATGAATTACCGGAAATATTACGTAAATAGCAGTATATATTCTTGTAATTTGAAACCAAACATAACATGGTGTAATATGCTATTCCAACATCGTCCTAAATGCAAATAATAAAGTAAGAGCGAGAAGTTAAGTTTCTAGCTCTTATCTCTATTACTACACGATATCAAAATTTTCACATAGCATTAAATAATCTTTTTCTACACTAGCTCGTCATGATTCATCCATTAAATATTTAAATTATTAACAAGTATATATAATAAGTAATTATAACAAAGGCTCAAAACATAAAAGCTCGGGTTACTTACCGTTATTTTATACGAAAGTTCTCGTGGTGATCTCTCAGTCTTATACATATATTAAGTTTGATTGATGATGAAAAATGCAAACAGATTTCAATCGTCAAGGTAGTAAAACAAATAAGGTATAATCTCGTCGCTAACGAAACTGCCACATAGACGCCGCGGCACCATAACCATGCTGGTCATTCTCTCTGGTCACTTAATGGTGCATCTGTTTTTCTGCTATTTGGATTTAAACGTAAGCCTTCAAAATCTAAATGTGTTCACCTGTTCCATAGTTTGTGAAGTCATCTCATAGTTGATATTTTGCGGTAGCGAAAGAATTCAGGCTGACCCTGAGTCAGATACAGATTCTTCGTCATCATCGTCAGCTTCAGGATCGTCCGGGTCGACAGTGCAAGTGAAGCCGGCTATAATGAGACCATCGGCTGATACCACGTCCATGAAGAGTAGAGCCAAGCTGCATACAGAGAAAACAATTGGTGTTGACTTTAACCGATCTACAAGAAAATGCATTCGAGGATAACGAACGCTTATCTTGAGCTACATTAGATTCTTAAAATTTCTAACTTACTCCAAGTCAAAGAAGACCAAACGTGCAGATATGGGTGAGATAAAGTCAATCTGGAGTAGACCAGGGTAATCATGGAGTCTATCTATAATCTTGGCCTTTGGTTCCTTCGGTGGCAAGTTCTTCAGCAGGACCACATTGCTCACTACCCCCTTGTAAATGGACAAAGGAGAAACCGTTCCTGCAAAATTTTAGGGTAAGTTGTTGGAATCAATTAAGCCATTTGTCCTGGAGAAAACGTAACCTCTGCGTACGAAGCCCATACCAGGAAAAAACATTTACACCTGAATTCAGCACCTTACCTGGAATACGTCTCCTTAAATGAGAGTCCAAAGCTTTCTGCGCTCCAGAATAAGTCATGAAGTTGACCCGGGCAGACCCATTGCATGCCAAGGATTCGCGTAGTTCTTTTTTGCCGTCACACTTATTGGGGTCAACTTTCTTACGTACATAGAGCTCAATGCTGAATATTTTTCCAAATCTCTCGAATATTTCCACAACGTCCGACATGGTCGCCCAGTCTGGGATTCCGCTCACGTGAACTTGGCAGTTCTTTTCTGGCGGATCGTCGAAATACAGGGACAAAGGAGGGCCCAAGACAAGAATCCGAGTCATCGTAGGTCCTAATTAGGCGTTCCGGATACCCAAACGTTTCGTAGGTGTAGTTTGGAAAATGCGGAACCGTGCGCAGGATTTCGTTTTTAATCAGCATAATTTTCTACGGAGCGATGCTTTTGCACCAAATCAAACTTGACAAGGCAAGGGTCTCGATTGAAATTTTTCCGCTATTTGCTGGTTCTGGTAAATTTCCCAAATCTCCCGATTGCTTACCCGGCTGATCGTACCTGTAATTTAAGCACAACATTATACTTTCAACTTTTTACAAAAACATCTCTTTTACGCGTAAGACCTGACTCGGATTGTTAGAAAAGCTCTGAAGCGTCAGCTGCCCTTAGTATCCAATGTTATTCGATATTTTAGAAATGGAGCGCAGTTAGCAACTTCTAATTTCACATCCCCAAATCTTACAAACTAGTACGATAAAATACAGTTTTTAATGAATTCTTCTTACTACCGCTAACGTTTCGTAAACTGTAATTAGAGCTAACGACTGTGGCATGTAAAAAATTGCTTACCAGCACACAGAGATTCGTAAAACAGACGAGGTGAAACGCAGGATGTTGTAACTGCTTGCAGTCTCCGTCGGTACTTCCTGGCTGACTAATTGTAATTATCTGCTATTTACTGTCTGTACCTGAACATTGCCAAGCAGCCGGTAGCGTCAGCCTGAATCTCGTAGGGCTAGGCACTTTGCTAGTAATCGTATAGTGATATGTGTTGCTGGCCAGTGCCAACAATAATGACGATCTGAATCCCGCCTTCCTCTAGAACTCTACCTACCCACTTTTCTAGTCAAAGACAAGTTTTAGAATCTAGAATGGCTGTAAGTGTAAAGTGACGAGGCAAGTGTAGCATCCAGGATTCAAGTCAGAATCGAGCATTCTTGCAATAAGTATGGAAATTTGTCTTAATGCTCTTACAATAGAGATCATTCTGTTTACATATACCGTAAGTTTGCTGTTAAATGAGTTGACCAGTATAGCGACATATTAGCTAGTCATCCACTTTTAGTTTTCGGATGAGATTAAGCTACACCAAGCCGATTCTGTTTCTATTTAGTTATAAGCGTTGAAAACGAGTGCAACTTATGTTTTCCAGTCTTGAAAGGTGGGTTTGCCATCAGAGTCCAATTAGAATAGATTTAAAGCGAAAAAACTGAAGAGCGTATGGCTTTCCTTGGACCGGAATGGTGTCAGTATTGCGCAAGAGTACTTTCCTGTAAGCTACAATCAGTAAGAAGGGTCTTGTTTGTATAGAATAAGAAGCGTAAGCTGGAATAGCACGCATTCTATGCAAAAGCGCTGCAAGTCTCTTTAGGTCTAGGCACTTCCTGGATAGTATTGAAACATAAACCGAGAATCGCCTCGTGTAAGGGCTAAATTAAACGAGACGTTGGCTTATGCATATTCAGAAGGAAAGTCACTACGTGTGCAAATTCACAATGCATTGTATTTGATAACAAATATTTCACTATAGCTCATTAGCCGAATTTAGAGAGCGAGGCAGAAATTCCTGGTAATTCGGAACCTTTGTGACTGACTGGCTGAGAACAAGCTGAACATGCAGGATAAGGATAAAATTTTTGAGTGTCGAGTGGACTTACTCGGCATCGGAGTTGAACGGAAAGACTATACAAGTCTCCGATTCCCCTTAAATTAGAACGGGGCATTGTAATATTACATACGAATACACAGTAGGTCTGGTGCTAGCAGTATGCAAGCCACAGAATGTCTTGAAAGAATCCTGCATTTGCCCAATTAGTCCAGTACCTTTTCTGCAGGTCCAGTGGCATGACTCACTTGTTATATATAATGGTGAAATCCTATAAATTGAAAAGCATAGGACCTTCAAACATTCGGTTTCTTGGAATATGGATGATGAGAAAGAACAATTTAATAGAAATCAGGTCTCAGCAGTTCGCACCGAAACTGTACTCTGACCTGAGATAACCAAACCAAGTGCAACAGACCATCGTTTCGCGACAGGGCAGGGTTGTAAAACAAGTTTTTTCAGCCGGTCATTACGTATTTTTGAGACCTATTCCCTGTCGTAGAAGCGGCACAATGCGAAGAAAACCGGCTTCAATTATTATGGCTTTCAGAGAGTGTCAGAGATGTCGCAGTTTCTTCAGATGCAGATGAAAATGAAAATTGATCTTTCAGCTTGGTGATGATGCTCATTCGCACGTCAAAAAGGACTTACTGCCGTTATTATTATCACCTTGGATAGCTTTGCAAGATCCGTTAGGATGTTAAATTCATAAGCTAAGCCTACAATGTTCAAGGCAGGATCAAGTCTAGTCCTGGGACAAAATCTGTGAGTTTTAAATCCGAAATCATCATTTTCTCGTTGTGTAGTGAAGTAGCCGGACCAGTAACTGGGCGTCCAACCCCGAGTTAAGCAACGATTTATACAGCATAAGAAAAGGCAATTTTTAGTTCGAACGTTAGGATAGCAATGGCGCCGGGGCAACCTTTGTGGAGCATAGTGATATTCTTCGTTATTTGCTGTTCCGTCCATTCTTCTCCAAATCCCAGCTCCAAGGAAGAGGGTGCCAGTAAGGCAGACTCCGATTACATTCGGGAGCAATTTATGAAAGTCACTGTAAATGAGACGGTGAGTCGCTGATTTCAGACAAGATTTCAACTTGCACTCTGAACGTTTTCAATATCAATTCAACATCATAATATAGCTGATGACAACTAATTATTCACAGTATATGAACGAGGACTACCGAGAAGAAAGTGCAGTGGTTGGTTGGACCGCTCCGGACTATTTTGAGCGAAACTTTCCCTTTTATCTATCTGGCTACGACTATGAGGACAGACCATGTGAGTTGATCATTAGCTGACTGCTTTGTCTTTTAGGCCTTTCTTACCCTGTTCGCATCTAGAGCTTGCGCTCATTTTTCACGTCCCACCTGTTGCATTTTTTTACAGTGTGGGTGGTTGAGATTGGTAAATATGATTTCCGCGACGCCTTAGAACGAGGTCGAGAATACGAAGAAAATTTGGAGAAGTGGATTCTAAAAATGAGCCATGAGTTTTACAAGAGGTGAGATACTTAGCAGAGAAATTGAGCTGACGGGCAAGCAATCGTCGCCACGAAGACAAGAGCTGGGCGTTTACTAAAAGCCTGCAAAAAAATGTTCAAGTGACAAAAACGACCAGATATTTACATTGATTTTTTATTGTTCAGCCGTATTGCAAAAGGAGTGGAAGAAATCGCCATCATATTTGACTTTGAAGGATTCACCCTGCGACAATTCGGCCATTTACCAAGTAACTTTTGATCTTTTACTCCAGGCGTACTTCATCCACAACGTCATTAAATATTTTTCAAAGAAGGCGACCCCGTTGAATTGTGAAATCACGCTGTTCCTCTACGTTTTTACAGGTCTGGCATTTATGATTCGCACCGTTCGCAAGCTGTCCAACTTGGCGAAGGCGCATTTGGGTAACACCGTTATTGTGAATGGTAAGAAACCAGGAGTAATTTCTATAATGTGTTTCGGCAGTCCAGACGGCAATGAGAACAAATTTTTATCAGCCTTGATGATAAAGTATCAACTATTTCAACATATTCCAGCTAGCTACTTGACACGCACTTTTGTTGACCTTGTCCGACCTATTTGGGTGCCGTGTTTTTGACAACGTTGAAGTATTCGGAACTAACAAAGACCGTTGGGTAGCTCAAATGAGAGCTTTCTTTCCTCCGGCGTCACTTCCCCCTTGGTATGGTGGCAAAGGAAAGCCGGGGAACTACAAGCCTTTGAAGACTTTTGGCTGAAAAAGCTGTCTAGCGTCTCTAATTGAGAGACATGTGGGGAAAGAAGTTCATATGGGTTTGAGATAATACATTGTGCTTTAGCAGCAATGATTATTTTTTTCTGATGCAAAAACGGATTTTTTTAATGTTTTTTTAGGATTATGCTACAATTGTTTTTACAACACGAGTTTTTGTCAAAATGGCCTATCATAGCGGATTAAGTACGGCCACAGGAATTGTTTAATAAACATGCACTGCAGTATTGCCAAAAAGACACGATTTCAAGGCATCTCCTATGCTGTAGAGCGTAAATTCTGTTCTGCTATATCGCTAGGTCGTCTCACAAAAATGATGTGGTACCAGAAAGGTAGCGAGAACTCGTTATTGCTGTACAGAATTCCCACAACACATAAACGTGTATTTGTAAGACTTGCCTGCAAGTTCGTCTCACAAAAATGATGTGGTACCAGAAAGGTAGCGAGAACTCGTTATTGCTGTACAGAATTCCCACAACACATAAACGTGTATTTGTAAGACTTGCCATTTTAAACGAGGAAAACAGGATTGGAGTACACTTATTAGTAACCTTCAAATCTACTACAGCGGCTTTGGACTACTAATTGTTTGACAAAAACAGCATAAATTCGAAGCTGCAGCTCCCATAAAATTCCATTTTTCTTACCGTTATTGGAAACGTCCCCGGATCTGAATCTGACTTGAGTTAACATTAAAGCTCAGACCCAGTTTAGCATACAATGTCAAAAAACTTGTTTCTGAAGATTCAGGGGCAGAGTATGCTCACATCCACACATTGTGTCACATCTTTGAGCTCTACTGAAAGCTGTTGTACGAAGGCTATATGAGATGTGCTTATTTTTTGCATGAATGTAATTACTTCTCGTACACAACATTTCAATGCAAAAACAACTTTACACAACCGAGGGACATGGCATTACGGCCAACACCATGACCTTACATCCAAACGTTCCTTGTTGTGGTTCCTACGGTGAGATGATTTCGTCGGGGAAGAAAAAGCCATCATTTCATCGCTTAGTGTGACCAGGAACAGATCATTTCTGCGTAGTCCCAGTGACCACTTCACACACCTTCTGACTTCACCATCTAAGCCTTTCAAGTACCAAGTTTGCAGTGACGGGTGAGATAAAATGGCGACATCAAGTTGGTTTCTTTTACTTGTCACGACTTTTGGAGCAATGAACTTAATTTCAGCACAAGTAAGGCGACTAGAGAGCTTCATCAATTCTTACCTGTTCAATTAAAATTTGCCGTGTAACCACAAGTCGGTTAAGATGAGGTAATTGTTAATGTCCTTAATTTTATAGACTGTGGATTTTGAGACTTGGAAAGCTTCTGAAGACATACGAAGAAATTTCACATATTATCTCAGTGGATATGACCAAGAGGACAGACCAAGTAAGCAATACGACGGAGCCAAATGCATTACGCAATTTTTACTGGAGTCGCAAGTCGCAGCATAAAATTGTGAATTGCCACTTATCCATACTTTTCGCAAAGGCGCGAGAAATGAGCTAACTTTTTTCCGACATCTGGTTCCAGTTTGGGTCGGGGAGTGCGGCAAATGGGATGTCCGCAAGGTGGTCGAGCAAGGTCCAGAAAAAATCAAGGAATGGGAGTTGTACATTGACCAAGCGCTGTACAGATACAATAAGTCGATCAACCTCAAGTAAGTTTTGTTTAGTTTCCATTTCACGTTCCATGTCATATCACATGTCTGTAAGCATGCACAAGGCTAATTGCACCGATGCAGCAGCAAAAACGCAACCGTAAAGGCAATGGAATGTAATCGATAAGCGGAGGGGTTGGGCATGCAATGGTGACGCTTGACACATGATTACGCTAGGTAAACAAAGTGATTTGAAACTCTTCTTGCGTGCTTAGTCCAGGAGCTAATGGAGAGCCTAAGGACGGCATCGTTATTTTGGATATGGAGTTTTACAACAACTTCCAATATGCACATGGTCCAAGTGAGTTGGCTTGGTTTTTTTTGTACTATCTTTAATGTTTTATGGTCAAGAATTGTAGCATGCTCGAGTTCTTTTTCCCAAGCTTACCTTTGTACGTGGTTTTTCAGCCATCCAACTCCTGGTTAAGAAGGCTCGAGATGTTTCATATGTAGCTAATAACATGGATCAGGGATACGTGATCAATTGTAAGGAAAATTATTGCTGAATAGCTGAATGCTGAATGATAGCTTGTGGTTATACAGAATGTGCAGTGCGTTGTCATGGCTTAAAGTATTGAAAGAAAATTGCCTTTATTCCAGTGAACTACATTGCACAAAATCTGTTCGAATTGCTCAAGCCTGTTTTTGGAAAGTCTGTGGAGCGCACTGAGTTTTTTGGCACAAATAAATCAAGATGGATTCCACAGTTGTTGAAAAAGCTGCCCAGAAGCTCTCTTCCAGAATGGTACGGCGGCCAGAAAGATTACAAGCCTGTCAAAGTTTACGGTTAAGTGGAGGTTAGCAAGTTTCAAAATGGACGACCACTTTAAGAAATGCACTTCCGATTTTTATGCTACAACTCAATTTAATATCAAGTTAATAAAGATTGGTGGCGTCATCAACAAATAATATGGCTGGTTTCCACTACATGCTCGTGTTGATCAAGGTAAACTTGAACTTGAACGTTGTTGCGTGAGAGAATTCTCGAAGACGCAATTGACAGGTTTCGTCGCTTTTAAGAGAGACTCTAAAGTGATTCATTGGCTCGAATAACTCAAAATTAGCACGCAGCGAAAGGTATAGAGAATTAAGTTATGGCTTACATCTGGTGACGGTGATGCACGAACTTCTCACGCAGGGTGCATTTCACGTGCGACGAACATGTTTTACTCATCAGTCGGCATTAATGACGTCTAAGAAAACTTCCGGAAGTAATTGAAATCATTAAGGAAGGGAGCAGGAAGTAGGT
>VRMD01001698.1:0-15806 GCA_009872375.1 Sminthurides bifidus | reverse complement strand
ACATGATGGATTGATTGCCTTGTTTTCCATTTTACATTGCAGTAAGGCATCAGGCTGAAGACCGACTGTGTACAGTTGAGAAGGCAACAGGTAGCTGACAGAAACCGACTACTTTTGACTTTGTACTGTGGAGATGGTATGAGACAGCTGACACAAACCTACTACTTTGGACTTTGTAAAGACTTTGAGAAAACCGGAAGGACGGACGATGAACAAGAGCCTTTTGTGTGGGAAAAAGTTACTGGGTTTCGGGACACTTGGTTTGTCTCCTTCACATCATGCCTGGTGGGGGGGAGGCACCGCAAACAGCTACTTTAATCGGACTTACTGGTTTAGATCGCACTGACCGAGGCGGGTACATTGTTTTCGTCTTGTACTTTACTGTAGTTAGTTTCAAGATTAAATCTACAAGGCTCGCATGAGCAAAGCACGCATTCCTGCGTCCCTACGCCAGCAAAAAACCTTTCAGGAAGTGCGTTACAGCAAAACGTACAAACTTGAAGAGATTCACATGAAAGGTAGAAATGCACTTGCGTTCATGTGTTTGACAAAATGGAAAATGCGCCCGAAACGGTGCTTCAAGCCGGCTCTTTTGAGAAACCGAAAAGCAGCGATTGTCGTTGTCACGAGGAGGTAAATTGCCATATAATTTAAGGATTTTCAATTTCTTTGTCGTCAAACGGCAAACGTTGTGTCCTCCTCCCAACGATTTCGAGATCATTTAACCGTCTGTAAGAACATCTTCAGTCCTCACCACCTAGCAATCATCCCGCACTCGCTTTTCATTTTCTGACAACCGTGTGTTTGCCCAGCCCCTCTCTACTTTCTGTTCTTCAAATCTCACACTTGGTTACTACTTGAAATTTCGGACTAGGTACTTTTTGCAAGATAACAATTTCAGAATTTCGCTCTTGCAATTTCATCCCCGTGACATTTCATCAAGTCCTTTCGTCAGTCACACTCTCAGTCTCAGACTGAATTCGTACCGGGAACAAAGTCCCTTTATTTACATAAAAGTGCCTCAATTTCTACCTTTTCAGCAATTCCCGTCCTGTCAATCAAGTCTTTGTTAGAGGCTTGGCTCAAGAGATTCACTAGAAACCGTCTGAATACTTCGGAACTCACGACATGACCTGTCAACGTTACAACAACTTGAAAGAATTCAAGCACACGTTTTCAGTATGTATATTACGGGTAATTATTCCAAAACGTTTCTTTTCACAAACTAGGAAGCGAAGCCAGGGTGCGAAAGTGTCTAGCCCTGACATTCACCCCCCCCCGCTCCCGGGACACTAAAGAAGAGGAATACAATTCTCAAATTGCACCTTTTGAGGGATTGAAATTCGCAAATTGCGCATCAGGCCCGTTACCCAGTCAGTATTCGCCAAGGAAATAAACAATGCTACTACCGGTTCTGGATTCCTGCGCCACGTCAATCAACCTTTCAGAATCTTCAGCAAGGATTCAGCAACGTGATCCCTTCTCGTGCAATCACACACGATTTGGCGACAAAAGCCACAGGTATGCTAATGCAACTAGTGTCAACTGGTTTCACTCTTGAGTTGAATCTCCATATCAGCAGATGGGATTAAACGGAATCCCATCAGGTTGTTGTACTGTAGAAACGTGCTAGTGCGGAGGACATGCACATTCTCTGCAACATCTTAAGACAGAGCCCATCATCCCATCCTTTCCTTTGTTACCCTGTGCTTCAGTTTCACTTGAGTCAATGAAACGTTGGCTTCAAATCAAAGTATGGAATCAAAGGATTGTAGCAACCTCTTGCTCTTTGAATCCATTGATTTGATCCGAGGGTGAATTGCTTTGGAAACTGACAATGAAGATGTCGGATCATGTTTTTTTCTACAGGTCAAAATGCAAACGTGTGCGGGGTTGGAATTGTGGAAAAGTGTAAGTTTTACATTCTGAATACCGATTTTATAATGGGAATGGACAGGAACACCTTGTAACTGTAATGAAAACTGGTACTAACCTCAGGTCTGTTCAGGGGGTGCAAGCTGCAACAAAAAGTGCAACACCTGCTCCTCGTCTTAAAAGACGTTTGATGAAGAATCAAGGTGTGTTTCTGTTTCTACACCAAGTCTCTTGTGATTAAACACTGGATGAAACCCACAATGTGAAGAGAAGAAGGCCGAACTTTTTTGCATTGCCTGAAACCGGCAATTCTTCCTCACGCAGTAGGGTGCCGGGCAAACGTTTGCGGAAACGAGTATTTTTACACCAGAAACGAAAGAGGGAAGGCTTTGCCTATCTGCTTTTGGAATTTATAGCCACTTCTCACGCCAGTTTCTTTCGCATTTAATGAACTGTCGCCAAAAAATGTTACGCAAAAGCGAAAAGTTATTAGGGCCCGTGTTGGAGGGACGCGAGAAAAACTCTTAATTTCCATGCTCACGGAGAGCGGTAATTAGAAATTAACGTTCTGGCAAGAACTAATTTCAGAAACGGTAGTTAATGAAAATTGTTGGGAGCCTGCTCTACCGTAGGAACATGGCCAGCCCATTGTTCCTGAATGAAACGAAGCAAGACTATGAGACAGTTGAGCCAGGTGCGGTAATCACAGACAGGTAAGCAAGGTTAACGAAAGCAACAGGTGAGTATTAGTACTGGATGCCCTATGGTGAACCTTAGGAAAATCACGGAAGGAAGAAGGATCTGCGGTGGGATGGAGTGACGAAAGCTCTCGCTCTCGTCTTCCTTTACTTCCGACTGGGCCCTGGGCTTGGAAATTAGGAACTGAAGCTGAAAGAAACCGAATGTGTTCCCACATAAATTTAAAGGTGTGCATTGTGCACATCTCTGATGACTGGATCAGACTCCCTCACAGAGCTCATCCTTTTCTTCCGGTTCGTGAAAGCACGACAAATCCTCTCACAGTCCTGTCATTAAACTCGGGAGGTAAAGGCTCGTAAGTTACAAGGCTTTGTTTTGACTCTCGAAGCTCTGTAGTCCTGGTGAACACATAAGTTTGGAAATTGCACACAATTCACGTCACATGCTCGCCATCAGTTCGATTTCAATGCGGTTTTACTCAGGTAACTCATGTGCTGTTGTCATTTCCCTTTTGTTTCTTCCTTCCGCGGTGAAACTGAGGTGTTCCCAGCTCATTCATTCATGATGAGAGGCTCGGAGTCGACCAGAGGGATGAGGTAAGTGCAGGGTGGAAAAGTTTCCAAAATCGTTTGTTTTTCAGCCAATGATCTCAAGCTAAGACCAAAGACTGAGAGGTTTTCATAAAGAGGCTGAAATATGGCTAATCTTTTGCGGTTCGGAGACCTGGCTCCGAACACAGGTTCAGCTTCAGTTGACAAGTACCGGCAGAAGGAGAATTGTCCGCTATCTTTGTTTAATTCCTTTTATGCTTCCTTGAGTTTATCCACAACGACTACTGTTATTAGCAGATCAGCTGGCTTCCAGCCCATTGACCACGATCCTCTTACAGATGTTTCTCTACCTGAGGAAGATGAGGAATATGAGAAGCTTGAGCTCTGACCAGCTCCCGTGCAAAGATTCTCTTTCATCATCTGGTCCTTCGGTCCGCGACCGCCTCGTCGTCATCATCCCCCTCTTTCTTAATTACCGTGATGAGGTGGACGGGCTGATGCGAAGTACAAAAGCGAGTGTTTACAAATAAACAAAGTGCGACCACAGGTCGTTTTCAAAGCTACACATGAGTGAAAGCTCGTTAAGCTTTGGCTCTCCAAACGGTAGAATATGTGGTGAATGACCGACCTCGCAATAAGACCGAGGCTTATGCAATCCTCCGTGCCTTGTCACATGAGAGGGAAACGGTGGAGGGATGGAAAAGATCGGAACGAATGGGAAACACAGGCAAAGACCACCTACACCGCCTTATTTGGCCTGATATTTGTGCGTTTGGGAATTAATTCAGTCTTTCTCTTCTGCCACCACTTCCGCACTCACGGGCTCATTTATCAACGTCCGGAAGAGGCGCTAATTCAAATCAGTGCTGCGAATCCACCACCGCAAATTTCATCACGTCGATTTGGAAACAAGGAGAAGTGACGGCATGAAAGCACGCTGACTGGTTTTGACAGGGGGAGGGGGCGCAGACAGAGTCGTTGAGGACCAGTGGTTCTCAATCTGGTGAGGCGACCTCACTCAAAGAAGAAGCTTGTCAATTTTTACGTCTTGGCAGCACGACAAACAACTTTTAGTTCCCAGATCCCGTTTTAAGATTAATGACTTTCCTTATAGCAACTTTTCCCTCTTTTAATTGGCTTTGGAAAGGAGGGTTTTCGTGGGAGGATAGCTGGATATGGACCTTGCCCATTTACAATGGTGGTGACTGCGTCAAGTTTTCGTGGTCATGGCCATGGACACAGGTATCGATTGGGACAAGTCGTGCTTGTGTTGAATGGCAGCAGGTAACAAAAAAATACGGAATAGCAACAACAAGTACATTATTTAAGATTAAGGGGAGAGGGCAACGGTAATTACTTGGAACAGTTAGCATTCCTGAAGTATTTTGCCTGATTCTTGAAAACCCCCGAAGTGATAAGTGTTACTCAGTAGCTTTACATTGATTAAGGCGATACGTCACTCGTAATCTTGTGCTTTGCACCAACTAGAGTTTCAATCCGCCTTAATAAGTACAAATGTGTTAGGAACCAGGAGCTAATCCTATAATGAGCTTTTACTCTTGAAATCTGCTAAGCGTATGAGGATTCAACCGATGACTTCCGGGCCTTAGCGCAAAGCTGATGAAAAACTGTTGCTTTTCTTGCATATTTCGTTGTAGCAGTTGAGAAAAAAATTGTGACGCGAAACAATTTTACTTTTCACACTGGCATAATGCCAGTGCCCAAGCTCGACTTTCTCACGAGAGTCAATATGGTTCCGATGGTGTAGTATTACTTATTTCAAGAGTGGAGAATTCACACGCATCGGATTCGCATGAACGGTCATATTTCTTCTACAAATACCTCCGCTAGTTAAGTTCGTCATCGGCTTGAGTTTTAGCCGATATGCAAATCCGACTCCAGGTATACCAGAACATGAGTCGATGACCGTTTAATACGCCCTGGCAGTAGAAACCGCCTCGTCAATATTCCAAAAGCAGGCAAGTGCTTTCACCCCAAACCATATGGTGCACATGCCAAATCTCATGGCAAAAAATCCCTTGTTAAGTGGCCATTAAACGTACGATGCAACCTTGTTCGTGGATTTCGGAACTGTTTAGGACTATGATCCTTGTGTGAGAGTTGTGAATGATCTGCGGCCTATTTGCCAAAGCAAAGGTTGACGCAGGTCTTTGGACCCTAAAAAGTTAATCCCATCATCCTCACAAGGCCAAAATGGCGGTAGCAGTTACCCCAGTCTGTCATTACAACAAGGCCGGTGAACTATACTGCAAAATGGGAAGATTACTCCATTTTATCCCCTGAGAGCCTCTGAGACTAGCTCGCCTGACCCTCCAGACAAGGCGGAAGATGCTTTGAATTTGAATTATGGTATTCTCATACATTGAGTTAATTCAGAACTCAGTGAACTCAATTACGTTGTCCAAGTTCTGTGAAATTGGTAACCGACCAGTGGTAAATTACTAACTGTGTCCGGGAATTTGCCCTCGGGGTGTGTTCTCGATTAGAAGAGTCTAAACTTGGAAGAGTTAATAACTGATGTCGCACTAATTTCCGTAATGTAGCGATTGAAAGCAGTTGCGCATCGTCTGGTTGCTGACCCTGGTCAATGTTGCCTAGCAACATTCGCAATGAGTTTTGGAAAAGATTGCTCCTACAAAAACACAGATGCAAATTCCATGTCGCCGGAAGCAGTAGGCCGGCTTTACCGGACAACCGTCAATTGTCTTTTTCAAGCAATTTGGCCACATCTCAATCTGAAATTGTCTACGTGTTCTCCGAGCTAGTTTTTGCTGCCCGAGATATGCAAACAAGTTTGAATTTATATCTTCCTTAGTGCATTTCCCTAAACGAGAGGTTCGTTGTCTCCGGAAAGGAGATGATGTGCTTGATGCACTGCACTGAACGGCTGATGAGTGAGAGAATTTTGACAACGGATGAAATATGACGGCTCGTACCTGACGAAAGGTAAGCACATGACATTTGCAAAGCAAAATTACCCACCGAAGTACATGGCAAATTTCTGTGTAATATAACAACGACGACCAGCATCACATCATCAAAGACTGACAGTTGCCTTCGTGTAACAGCAGAAACTGCACTCTCGTAATCTTCCGACTGTTACCTTGTGGACGGATGATCAGCTGAAACTACGTACATGTGTGGAGCCGACAATCCCGCTAATCTCCGAGAGATGATGAGCAGATGCTCTTGAATTAGCTGTGCATGTCCTGTGTCATCCTCCGTAATTTTTCATGCCGCAACCGGCTATGTAATCAAGGAATTGGCAATTTACAACTTTCCACACGGGGAAAGTACGTGCCTATTGCACCAGCAAAACATGCGGAAGATGCCTCGCACAGGTAATGTAATTGCCGATTCTGTGGATTCATTGTGCCAAGGTGAAGCTGCGATCAGCTGACATTGCTGAATCAATAGCTTAAATTTTCCGTTCTACTACTGTTGAATCAATAGCTTGTATTTGCCATTCTACTGCTTACATCCACAGCAATTAGGCTGACCACACATGACTCTCTGCAAAGTCTTTCATCAAAATTTCAACCCGTCCTTCCTATTCTAATTACCTGTTGGTTTTTGGATTGAGATACTGAACTGGTTACCCCTGGCCGACACTTCGTGCGGGTAATTAAACGCATGGATTTTTTTCCTCATTCAAAGAAAACCTTGCCCGAAGCACAATTCCGCTATTCACAAAAGTTCAAAGCCTTTTGTTGTAATCAGTATGAAAATCCATTGCCTCTCCTCCTCCTCCTCTTGTATTCCAAATAAAACAGCAGGAGTTAAAAATCCCCTCTTGATTATGAAACTCATGATCGTGACGGTATTCACTCAGATGTTTAACCCGATAAACCCGCTAATAAAGGAAACTGGTTCGGTATTTTCAAGCTCAGGATGCGGATGAAGAGCAGTAGAGCGTCTGCCTCACAGAGATAAAAAAATGACCAAAAATAATTCTTACCTTGACTTCCTAACAGGGATTCTCCTCCTTGACTACGCAGATGAACCAGAGGGCGCTTCAGCAAGCTTGCAGCAAACGTTTCCAGCAGAAGTGTGTGAGAACAAATAAAAAATAGACTTCAGTTCTTGCCTACGTCCACATAAGTACAGGAATTCACCAACAGTTTCGTTAATTTAAACTTGTCAAAGAAATGACTCCAACCAGGACGGAATTTACTAGTACACCTCGGTCTTGAACTCCGGACTTGTAATAATGAACTAGATTTAACTTCTGTCTGCGGTCTGTTCTGTGTTCGCAGTTGCTAGCGCTCCTTCCGACGGTCTGCCAAGGACTGAGTAAGTTCAAGTTCTCGGCCAAGGTATTATATCATTTACGGGAAGATTATCGGGGAAGAAGAAGGCACCGTGGCAAGACAAGGTAAGAAAAGTTTCGCAAGTCTCTCACTCCTACTCCTACGCAAGCGAAGGGCAATGCAGTGCAAGGTAACACTTTGTCGTATGCAGAAACACGGTGGAGAATGCGCAAACCCCGAGCAAATGCCTGAGCGGAGACCAACTCCGCAATTCCTTAATCCTCCTGTAAACGTTTCATCCCTCCATCTTCCTCTTCAGGGTGCTTCCTTCTACCGAACCGCGCTTGGGGGATGAGGGTTGTGAGGAGCGAGGAGGGAGAAGAGATGCACCGGTAGCCCTACGGTCTCGTCCAATTTGCTGTGTGTACATACGTTGTATGCAGTGCAGTTTCCAAGGAGATGTCAATCGAGCCCAAGTTGCTGTCTTGCGCTTCGTTGGGGACCGGGCTTGGAGCTTGGGTGACGGGTTCTTTTCCCAATGATGCCATTCTTCTTTGCAATTTCCTTGCTGAGTGTAAGTAACACAAGAGGAAATGAAGCATTTAAGGGGATTTCAATCACAATTCTATTAGCAATGAAACCATGGCAATTAAATCAAAATTGAATCTTTTGTCAAAACTGTTGTGAGTTTGGGGACTATGAAGTTGAAAAAAAATTGCAAGAACAATATCCGTATTGGGGATCGTCTCTGATTCCGTCTCTGATGTTCTATTTCCGACTACACAGGTTAATGAAATCATGGAGACCATTGAGAGACATAATCGGGTCAATTGCTGGAGTCAAAGGTTTTTGGCACTGGGTTGAACAGTCGCGAATAATTTGCAATTAGCAATTATTGTTTCATACCATGATAGTCAGGTTGATGAAGTGGCGGAGCTTCCGCATAGTTTAAAATACATTTTTTGCAAATTGAAGATTTTGACAAAAGACTCGTAATATTCGCAACCGGAAGCCGGGAAGGTAATTTTGGATTTATATCGGCATGTGAATGACTGGCTTGGATTGAATCAGGGTTAACCCTTGTTCTCGGAGCTTTTGTAATAAAAATATTGCCAATTATAGCAAGGAATTGGCAAAATTTAGGCAAGATTGAGAAACGAAGTTGATGACTGCCTCCAAGCACATAATCTGTTACGAAAAAGGATGACTGACTGAGAGCCAAGAAGTCATACAAGAAAACTCTTGTGCAAGACTATTACCTGTCGGATGTCTGACTTGACATATTTTCTGTGAATCATGACGGAAACTCGTGTCGTTATCCTTACCGAGAAGGATAAGAAACCCAAGAGTAGAATGAGAAGGAGCAAAAAGGAAAAGAAAAGAATGCCTACATATTCACAAGTGGAGACGATTGAATCAGTTAAGTCAAAGCCATGTTGGAGTTGGAAGCAAATTGAGGTTATGTGAAATGTCGGAGCGATTACCGTATTGGATGCGCTTTTGTTGGAATTCCACAACCGGGTTTTCTTTTCCATACTGTTGTTGTACTGTGTTAGCACACACACCTGTTTAAAGATGATATGGAAGGAATGGCGGCTTCGTCAGTGGCATTCTCTTGTCCCTGAATAGCGTCTGAGGTAAGGTGAGCAAAACTCTCGCGGACTTGTTCAAGTAGCTCAAATGAAGACGAAAAGTTAATCCAATTGGGATTCTCCTGGGGATACATTAGACACACTTGAGGCTTGAGGTTTTGTGTGGAAAGTCTCTCAGTGTACACTGTACACAGATGGGGATTTTCGGTAAAAATATCTTTCTAAATTATCGCCAATTTATTTCACCCTACAAACAAACCCGCGCGGGTGACAGAATTAGGCCACCAATCAAGAAATCAAGAGCAGTAAAGCACACTGCATCGAATTCCTTCAATAAATCATAACCATGTTGAGCAGAGGAAGGTGTTAATGCTAACTGCTAACGAGATTGCTAAAAGCAAGGCCGTAAAAAGACAGGAAAAAAAATTGTGCAACCGGGTTGCAGGTGCCTGGGTGCCCAGCGGTGGAAAATGAGCACAGGTAAAAGAAGGAGTGCGTGTGTGAACAATGTAAGGTGATTTAAAGACGATTCTATAAGGGAATAATGACGGGAAGGTTAATTCCCGGCCTTGGGATTTGTGCTAGTTAGCCGAGAGCCTGTGGCGAACACGATCGAATACCATTAAGTTACCAGAGTAATACAAGATGACGAGCTCTTCCATCTGGTAATAGTTTCCGTTGCGTAAAAAGTACATTTATTTTGTGCAATATGAGCGACGGAGCCAAAAATGAACTGGGTGGAAGGATGTGAAGGTGGTGTTCATCGGGATGGTTACAGGATTCAAGGTACAGAATCGATCGTTTTATTGTGTCCATCAGTGGTACTGGACAAGTGTAGGCCTTATTTCTTCAATTCTTAATAAAATTCGGTCAATGCGACGTAAAATAATAGCATGACATAAGAAACTGAACTATGGCAATACCAAGGGGCTTCATCGACCCATTTTCCGTTTTTACTTCTATGAGCGAAGATAATCCATGGAAAATGAGGCCCACGAAATTCCCACGTTTTTACCCGAGGATATGAGCCCAGCGATTATAACCTCAGACATAGGCAATAGCTCACATAAAGAGAGGAGAGAGAAAGAAGCAAGAATTTGTACACAGAGATTAAAAAATTAATTGCTCAATGAATCAGGATGATAAGCCGGCCAAATCCTGGGATTTGTCTATTGCTTTCTCCCTGGTCCTCGGTGCAGATGTACAGAAAAGGCCAATCTTCCTATAATTCAGCTTTAAAGGGAGCAGAAGCTAAGCCAAGGCGAATTCCAAATTAGGACATTCCCATACAACGGCCCTTTATCTAACAGAGAGAAAAGTTGGAGTTCCGTACAGGATAACTACAGTTAGGCGCATCTTCTCCTCTAGATTAATTTATTCTCTCACACGCTATTTTTCACCTGGTGGATCTACCCTGATTTGATACGAGGGAGAGAAAGAATGGGATGCTTTTTACTTCCTAGTCATCAACCACGGTCAGTTACTGCTTTGGATAAGAGAATCCGCAAATTGCTTCACTAACATGTACAGATCATGATCTCGGAACGGAAGAAAGCAAGCAAGATTAATACCAAGATGAAAAGAGAGCTTGCATGTGCGGAATGATCAGGAGCCTCTTCCTGGTTGATCTCAGATGCTGAGTCCAGGTCCTGGTGATGATCTTGTGGCGTGTGTTCCTCCTTTGCCATGGTAACACAGGTAAGGCGTAAGGCAATAAGGCACAATGTTTTCCGAGGTGTCAGCGGAAGGAATGCCGGTCTTTTGGCAGACCCGTAAGAATAACAAATGTTGATTAAGGTGAAATAACACATTGAGCCTCATCAAAAGAGAGAGAAAGGACAAATACGTGATTCATTCTCATTATTTTTCAAAGATTGAATTCTTCCCATCCATCCCCTGATTTATGATAGAGTTATCTCCTAAACGGGTATTTTCTTTCTCTTCTTCATCAATCTACCTAGTACGGTGTATTCAAGACTGGCCGGGGCTTTACTATCATGTCGTGGGCTAAATTAAACATGTTCGGAAGATACAAAGAGGATGAGACATACAAAGACCGATGGCTTTGCAGTGGGTCCACACCTGAAGATACGAGCAGGGCATTTACGAAGTATCTATCGGGTTGTTATCTCACGTCTGTCGGACCGTTTCCACCGGTGCGTGTTTTGAAGCTTTGTTGCAGAATGGTGGAAATCGCAGATCAAGACCCCGTTGATAAAGCTAAAGAAACGATTAAGTCAATCCGTCAATGCCGCCAAGTCTCATCTGTATCTGCCAGTGGTTGAAATGGCAAACCGCAATCTATAGGGATTCCGTGTCTGTAGTCCGAACCAGGATAAGAGGAAGAATATATCGCGGGATCAATAAGCTACGTGAATGGTCTTTGTTGTGGTATGACCAAGGAGTGAGTTGACGTGAACTTTAGTCAGCTGGTCCGGATACACGATGATGGGGCTGGGAGGATAGAGGCGGTAGACTGATAAACCGCATGTGCGAGAAGTGATTGCAGATATTACCTTAATTGGGAGTGGGGAATAAAGACGGATTTCAAAATATTGATTGAAATGTAGAACGTGGGCTCATCTGAGTACCGTTTTCTTACAACGTATCCCTGCCCTGTGTCTTGTTTTGTTCCTTTGCCTTGTTGGGCTGAGTTTCCGTTCCATTCATTGATTCCATTTATGCGAAGGATTGCATTGAAGGAATCAAAGGAATGAAATGCGAATTTCAAAGAATTAAGTTCTACAAGTAATGTGTTGTCTACCTTTTTCAAGTCCAAGTTTGAAGAATGGCAGTAGGGTCACATGTTATTGAAGCTGAGGGTACTTGACATAATGCGAAGCAATGACTGTGGAAATGCGTAAGTATGAGGGATCTTTGGCTCATTTGTCATTGCATCGAAACGCTTTTTGGAAGACTTATGGCTAAGGGCTAAAGGGATTTGGAAGGAGGGGAGTAAAAAAGCAATCTGGAGGTCAAAGTAATTGAATAAGGCAATTTTCTTGTAGCGGATAGCGGAATGTCTCGGTTTCAAAGTTCGGTGTTTGGGGGAACAAGAAACAATTGCAGTCTCTTTGTTACGTTAACGACGGTATAAGATTCCCGATTGGCGAACTATTGTGAAGAACAGCCGGGGTTTCGAGGTCTGGCTGGTGGTGGCCAAAGACCCACAGGGTGCTTAATCGCATTATGCAAATAATGCTCTGTTGAATGCATTAAAGAAAACCAATATTGGGTTTTAATGTTGGTTTTGGTCTCGGAACTGAGCCATCAAGGTTTGGCTCCGCCATTGGCGGTGAGATGGTTCCGTTACAGAAGCTGTGGGTTTCATCAACCCGAAGTTTACTTCCAGAGAGTTTTGGGTTCAAAAATCAATCTGTATTATCTTTTATTTGATATTAAAATGCTGTTGCAGATCTTAAATTGTTTCATCAGCCCGTTCAAGAAAGTCGAACATAAATGAATGATAGACAAGCAGAAGAAACTTTCTCCATTCTTAGCTTTTGTCCATCGTAAACCTTGTGTTTCCCTGGGTGATCTGTGCCAATTTTTGTCGTCAAACTTGTCGTTATTGTTTCTGCTCCCTTGGTCATGGCGAAAACATGAATGTGGAATGGAGCTTGACATGGACTCGATTTCATCGGATATTTTCAAAATGAAAACGTTTTTGTCATAGGTACCCTTAAAGGAAAACAGGCTACGAGCTTATTCCCCCAATCATCCACAGTTGTCAATTCTTATCACCAAGAAGCCAGGAATTGAGTGTTGTATAAACAAGTCCTCATAATTTTTAGCACACGACAGCAATTTTGACTACAATGACATCTTTTTTTTTCACCCGCGAACAATTCTTTACAAATTGAATTAGAATCAAAAGCACTTGGCCACCGTTGCGGTCGAAGTTATCGCGGCCGTGGATGAAAGCCCTACGCAATGACAAGGGAGAAGTGTGTCGCAGAAATAGACGTGAACGAAGACGCAATGCTAACTGTTTCGTAACTGAGCCATGGTAAGCCTAGGCATGATTTGCATCTGGTTGTTTACCAGCAGCAAACGAAAGGTTGGTGTCTCCGAAGGAAAAATCAATGAAAGATGTGACACAAGTTCGGAAATGGGACCACACACGTGGCGACGCATTGTTTTTTCGCACCTGGCGAAAATTTACGGTGAAAGAGCCGCAAGTTAAAACGTGGATTGTTCCCACGACGTCACAACGGTGAGATTCCTCGTTAGATCGCCCACGCTTTGAAATCAGCAAATCAGCCTAACAAGCTTATCATCACCGGATCGGTATAACTGCAAATTGAAATGCCAAATCTAGTCCCGATTTCCAAAATAAAAAGATTCTGTCGATAAATGCGTCGCATGGCAACCACAAAACAGCGACAGCGTCTCAGCATCTCAGTCAGCACTGGTCATTTCCCGGTTCAAGGTTTTCAAAATAATTGACAAAAGGTCCTGGCGTATCATGCGTGCCTAATTGGAAATTGAATGAATGCGTTCAGGTTCCCCTACATGCCGTTGTAACCGAGTTCACCCCAGGGTCAAACTTGCCAAATTGCAAAAGCGGACAATGGGGCTGCAGCATACCGAATAGGTGTAAGGCGGTCTTTGTCCTGTAATTGAATGAGATCGCTGTGGATACAAAAGCGTTAACTGAAGACTAATTTATCTCTTGTTCCGTAAAATCCGAATTCAAATGCAATCCGTTTCCTGGGAAAATCGAATTTGCAACCTGTATTAATTTCCTATTCAATCAAATATCTGTCGTTTACCTCCTTCTGTCACCTGGTTTCTGTCCTTTGGCGACAAAATCGCTTTTGTCCCTCATCACCCTCGAGCATGGATCTGAAAAAGACACTTCATGCTGGAATCTAATACTCATCTAACACTTGTTTTTCAAAAAGTGAAATTCGATCCAGCTCCAAATTGAAACCTGTGTGGAGGTGGAGATCCTGTCTAACGTTAACGGTAACGGTACAAGTTGAAATGAACACTCGAGACAAATGAAAGTTTTATGACCGCCGGTTAATCGGCTGCGTGCGAGCAACAAATTGTCCGCTCTGATCTCCACATAAATTATGTCACGGATAATCAATTTGCACGGCCGGCACATACTGTTGGCCCTTACCGTGCATTATGCAATCCTTCCGACGGCAGTACTCAGCTGCCGGCCACAAAAATATGCAAACAGTTACTCCGGTTTCCATAAATGAATGCTTGGTGTGATATCAATCGGCAATTTGGCTTCCGCTCCTAGTTAATAGGTGAGGAGCGAGAAAATCCCATTCAACTATGCAACATTTGCGGTTTCTCCACTCGTGCTTCCGACTCATTTTCATTATCTTTTCTTCAAACCTGTGAACTGACGCGGTGACCAGTCGATTAAAACGCAGCCAAGACGGTGAATCTCCGTTTCTCTCTTTGAGAAAGCGGTAGTGCATCTACAACAATCTTTCAATTTCTTCCATCTTCCTTGAAAATTGATTGTTTTTTATTCAATTTTTGCACGAGGAAGAAACTCAGGCTCAGGCAGCATCTAATCGTCAGAATGTCGTCAGCACCACAGCTGAACTAACCATCAGTAAGAGCGTTTACGGGTAAACAAACGTTATGCTGGTATTTGAAATATTTTGCAATCGGAAACAGTTTTTGATTCTATGAGCAAAGTCAATCTGCGGTCTGCCGTGTCTAAGGTTATACCCAGTGCAAGTTGAGTGCCGGGTCGGGTTCACAGTAAGGCAGTAAGCAAGCGTTTGATGAAAGATAAAAGACGAAAAGCAGGTATCTTTTCAATGTGGCATGATAGCAGAAGAGGACTGATAGCTCACTGAGGATGAATTAACAGTAAGCCATTTTGAACATGACTGCTCAAGGCCAGGCCAGCGCAATAAAAAACGACAACGGTATGGCACAACACAGAAGGTCGTGGCAGCCTGGCTGCACTTACCTTGTTTTTTGTATCCTGGGGCGCAGGCTCCCGTTTTAATGCTATACCTTTAGTTTCACTCGCTTTCTTCATTTATTCAGACGCAATTACTTTTTCCATTTGCCAATAATCAAGAAGATTGACTGACCGCAAGGCAGCATTATCAAATCAGCAAGTTGGAGCTCAAGTCTATAAAATAAACTCGGCCTGACACGGGCTGTGCGTTGCCTGCCTGGCTGACGGTTTCTCTTGTTTTTTGCCTCCCCTACTAGTTGTTTTTCGTTCCCGCTACCGTCCAATTATCATAGTTGTAAAACCTGACCTGTGGAAAAAATAAACGCTAATCCTTTTAAATTACCGTCATTTCGGCCTAATTAGCTCGTAATCAAGGCAAATACCTGGGATTCGGGCTGTGGACCCCGTAATTAATTCATGGATCGTTCAAATAACTACGAAGATTGAAAGACGTGAACCAAAGACCCAAACACCCAGACCCAGAGACGAGGATGATAATCTCAGGCCTCAGGTGGGGAGAGGGGCACAGGTGCTAGGTACGATAATGCTGACCGATACTTTTTCCGGTTATTGTACCCCGATATAAACAATGGGCCTAAGCATATTAAACTTAATCGTCGAAATCTATGGAGGCTCTTTTAATTGAACAGTGGAAGTTTCTAGCTCTATCTCCAAGATAAAATTACCTTTGGCAGTAGAAGTTTCTACCAAATACTCAAGTCCCGTTACCGGGACGAGGTGACAATTCGTCATTATAGATGACCGTAGCTTCATCACCATGAAATCTTAGCCGGGACCGGGACACGGGTCTGGAAATCAGTACCTGAGCTTCTAATCATATTATGGCCAGGCTCATACACTAATAGGCATAGAT
>VRMD01001697.1:0-15808 GCA_009872375.1 Sminthurides bifidus | reverse complement strand
AAGTCGTCGACCCTGTATTCTGACTTGCTGTGGTTCTTATACCTTTCAACGTTGACATGGAAGTTTCCAAACAAGTTGTGTCTATTGGTATACCTGTAATTTAGAACTTTTTGTAAGGATCAAACTGCAGAATGCTGGAACCAAAACATGATGCCAACCACTTGCCAAAAGACCGTCACAGGCACCGCAAAACTTACACTCCTGTCTCAAAAGTTCGACTGCAAGTGATAACGTCTGAGGGGTAAGGAGGGTTCATATGGGCGTGCGTTGACGAGTAAATGAACTGTGCCACCGATGGCAAGATGTTCTTGTTCGTGTAGTATGCGTTGTAGCGGAGTCTGTGAAAAAACGAGTTTCCCTTTTATCTAAAAACTGAGAACTTCGTATAATTTTTCGAACCAAGAGGGAATTCAAGAGCCCTGCTAACGGCAACTTGAGAAAACTGAAACGAATAAGGGATCGATGCTTACCCAGCGATAGCAACGACGACGAGTTTGTTCTTGAGCATAGGACGCTCGCAGGTGCGGCATTTGTAAGTGTCCTCATTTTTGTATTCTTCAGGGTACTCCTCGGACTCACTTTCGGGTTCGTAGTCCTGCTGGTAGTTGGATTGGTAGCTTGATTGTGGGTTCTTGTCGTAGGATTGCTGAGGTTTGTACGAATTGTATTCTGGCTCATACTTTTCAGGTTGGGGATACTTTTTTGGTTCAGGATAAGAAGGGTACTCTTCCTTTTTCTCTGAGTACGGCTTGTACTCTTTGGCAGGTTTGTAGGCAGGTTGGTACTGCTTTTCAGGTTGTGGATACTGTTTTGGTTCAGGATAAGAGGGATACTCTACCTGCTTCGCCGGGTATGGTTTGTACTCTTTGGAAGATTTGTATTCAGGTTGGTACTGTTTCTCCTCCTTGACTGAGTACTTGGCATCAGGGTACTTCTTTTCAGGCTTCTTTTCCACTTGGTATGGCTTGTAGTCGACTTTTTCATACTTCGGAGGGTAAGATTCAGTAGATTGGTAGGAAGGTTGGTAAGGCTTTTCCTTCTGGGCTGGGTATTCAACCTCAGGTTGTGGGTACTTGTTTTCGACCTTCTTAGTTGGCTGATATGGTTTGTAATCTACCTTTTCGTACGTAGGGTAAGATTCAACAGGTTCGTAGGCTGGCTCGTACTGCTTTTCCTTCTGGGGCGGGTATTCAGGATACTTGTTTTCGGTCTTCTTCACCGGTGGATAGGGGCTGTACTCGTTACCAGGTTTGTAGGCTGGCTCGTACTGCTTTTCCTCTGTGGCCGGATATTTGACCTCAGGATTTGGGTACTTTTTCTCGACCTTCTTGGTTGGCTGATATGGCTTGTAATCTACCTTCTCGTAAGTGGGATAAGACTCAGCAGGTTGATAGGCTGGCTCATACTGCTTTTCCTTCTTGGCCGGATATTTGAAATCAGGTTTTGGGTACTTGTTTTCGACTTTCTCGGGTTGCGGATACGGCTTGTAATCTTCATTTTCGTACGAAGGGTAAGCTTCAGCAGGCTTATAGGCAGGTTGGTACTGCTTTTCCTCCTTGGCGGAATATGTGGCCTGCGTATACTTGTCTTCGACCTTGTACTGTGGTGCCTTGGCTTCTTTACTATATGAAGGCTCATATGGCTTAGGTTTGTTATTCGGGTAAGCCTTCTCAACGCTGTACTCCGGTACCTTGGATTCTTTACTGTATGAAGGCTCATATGGCTTGGGTTTGTTCTCAGGGTAAGCCTTCTCGACCTTGTACTGTGGTACCTTGGCTTCTTTACTGTATGAAGGCTCATATGGCTTGGGTTTGTTCTCAGGGTAAGCCTTCTCCACCTTGTACTGTGGTGCCTTGGCTTCTTTACTATATGAAGGCTCATATGGCTTCGGCTTGCTTTCCGGGTAAGCCTTCTCAACGCTGTACTCCGGTACCTTGGATTCTTTACTGTATGAAGGCTCATATGGCTTAGGTTTGTTTTCAGGATAACCCTTCTCGACCTTGTACTGCGGTGCCTTGGCTTCTTTACTGTATGAAGGCTCATATGGCTTCGGCTTGCTTTCCGGGTAAGCCTTTTCAACGTTGTACTCTGGAGCATATGGCTTCTTGTCTTCCACCTTATAGTCAGTTTCAGGGTACGGTTTTTGAGCCTGGTAGGATGGTTCAGGCTCCTTGTACTCCGGCTTCTCGACCTTCACCGGATACTCCGCCTCCTTGTAGTCATTGGCACTAGCTGCCCCTGCGTGAAGTACGCATACCAGCACCACCGCACCCAGGGAGAAAAGTCCTTTGCCCAACATATTGTGCAAAGACTGAAACTGGAAGGAAGAGAAAATCGTTAGTATTTAACTACCTAGATATATGTTCTCTAAAAATTTTATCCATCCAGGCTCTCGACACGAGCGAACAAGGTCAAATAACCAATAATTTCAACAGCAGTTAGAGCCTGATACTGACTCGTCACGGTATTTTGTTTGAAACCCCGATACGGATGGCTTGGTGCAATAAAATGCGGCGACCAAAGAAAAATTAGAAATATTAATTACTGCAATGTATACTTACAGGTAAACCAATTGCAGTTCTTTGACAGTAAAATGTAACGCCAGGACTCGTTATTTCACAATGGCAATTACGGTTATGGAGCGCTGTCAAATTAGCCGTATTTATACCCTCAGCATGCCATTAAGAAGAGAGAATAGCCGCTCAACCGTTGCCACAATACAATTGTTTATCAATTGGAGCTCGAGCTGCAGCAGCATACCAACTGCCATTGAATAACATCGTATTGGATTTGGTCAAACAAAATCTGCAATTAATTGGAATGGAGCGAACATTAGATTCTTCTTGTCGTAAAACAATGCATTAATGTAGAAATGAGCCGTGCAACTAGCAGCAAGAGGCATTTGTACGTCAAATCCATGTCTTCGAAAAGCAATTAATGCGTAATAACAATTCGGTAGCTCTAATTAAAGTCAAAATGTTTTCCTTTCTGTGGTGACATTTGCAAAGTCAGATGACGTTACTAGGAATTATGTCGCGTGCAACCTCCTCCATTACGCTGCGTACGCGGCTTCTTGAGCAATTAATGAAAGTTAGGGTCAAGTTTTGTTGCTGGTAAATCAATAGTGCAAGCATCTACCAGCTTTAATGGCTGTTTAAATAGTAGCCATAAATAACAGCAGGTGAAACGGGGCGACCGCGGACAAAGTTTACGGCTCGAGCGGCATTCAGCATTCCAGCTGATTCGTTATGCAAAGTAACATCTCTTTACAAGCTCGAAAATCTTAGCATTGCATTTAACTAAATTATGTAAGTTCCCACAGACCAGGTCCTATTCACCGCATTAAAAATGAACTGCAATTGCCTACAGTAAGGTTCTGAGAAGTTGCATGGATTGTAGTGTCAAGTTTCATTCGGGTTCGAAACAAGCTCACGTTCACCGATAGAATACGTTTACACGAGCTAATGAACTTTCACGTTGGCCATTTTTCATCTTGTTCACGAACCTAATTAGACACCTGTGTATAATTGACAAGCTTCATATGCCACAAAACGAAAATGCTACAAGTATTGGGTAAGAGATGTTGTTTTGGGATTGGATCAGTCACAATTTGTCATTTATTTGGCGAAACTGCCTTATGAACCAAATTCAAGAAGATGCGAATAACAAGCTGAAATTCAAGCTTTGAGATCGTCTGGAATGATTACCTAACGCCATGGCGGGTTGGATGCAAACTTATTGTCTGAGGACATGGTGTGAATGTGAATGATTGAATGCCTTGAGCTGAAAGTGAATTTGCATGCACGGAAAGGAAAGTAAGGGGCTATGACGGCTGCCGCTTTTAAGTACCCAAGGCAAAAAGTTGATTTAGGTGCTTTCACCTGCGTCATGAGCTCATCCTTTATCATGATTATGCACACCTGGCTTTTTGCGGACGAGAATACCCGCTGTGATCACCATGAAAGCCCTCATGTCTTTCTGGTCATAGTAAAACCCCGAGCCTGGTTTGTGACAGTTTTTTAAAGAGATTCGGCACCAGCAGTATTTAGTCGGACTCATAGCTAGAAATAGTCATGGCTGCTTACACAATGAAGGTACACTTAAAGGGCATAGAAGTGCATAATTTGAAGATGTTACATGAGAAATGGAAGGATAAACATTGCTATGGAGACGTGCCGAATGCGGAGCAAAAAAAGGTGGTCTATTATTTCTTGAGTTATGGTCGTGTTTTTTTATTGTTTTGTGAAGCAAGAAGACAGAAAGTGAAGAAGAAGAGTAGAATTTGCGATAGGAAAGAGTCAGTGACACATAAACAGCACTATCGTTTTGAGGAAATCGTGGAAAACCTAATTTTGAAGAAAGTAAGACTTATATTGAAGTCTGTAGTCCAAGATTTAGGTTAGGTTACCGCGGTTTAGTTAAGATCCCAGTTACTATGTGCATGGTTATCCAGAATAGCTAGTTAACTGGAAAAAACAAAATTAAGACTTATTGTTTGAATCTGAAACTATGGCGAATCTTGTATCCGCATGCGCTGACAGTTAAACGTCAGCAGAAACTATCACAATGTCAAACTCACCTTCGGGAAGAACTACAGTTTAGTAACCACTAGACTGGTATTCTGGCTTTTTGGCTTCAGGTTTGTATTCCGGATAAGAAGGTTTCACCGGAGCATACTTTTCCTTGGGTTGATAAGAAGGCTTCGGGTATTCTTGTACCTTCTCATATGATCCCTTGGGAGAGTAAGCTGGTTTACGGTCGTACTTCTGGGGGTAATCGACCTTCTTCGGTTCCTTGTATTCAGGTTCTTTCTTCGATGGCTTGTACGAGGGGGCAGGGTATTTTTCCTCCTTCTCGTACTTAGGAGCGTAGGGTTTCTGTTCCTTACGGGATTCCTTGTAAGCGGGTGCGGGGTATTTTTCCTCCCTCTCGTACTTGGAAGGGTAGGATTTCTGTTCCTTACGGGGTTCGTAGTAAGCGGGTGCAGGCTTGTATTCCTTTTCCTTATTATAACCATAACCAGGCTTGTACGAGGGGGCAGGGTACTCGTCTTTCCTTGGTTGGTAGTAGGCAGATGAATAGTCATCGCCGTAGGAAAAGTCGTTGTAGTCCTTGGGGACATATTTAACGAGCGCGTCTTGAATTCTTGAAAACTTGCCGTCATTCTTGCGTGGGTGGACGTCCAATAAGTAGGCAAACAAGTTGTAAAGGTCGACCAGTCGGACAGCCTCGATCTTGTGGTACTTCTTGAAAGCTGTAAGTGGTCATAGAAAAGGATCAATCACGCAACAGCTTTACAAGCGGACATGAAAAGTGAAGTTGAATGAACAGTGAAGTTGGCCTATGTTGAGTAACAACTATGTTTGGACTAATAACTATTGTTGGAATAATTACGTTAAGGTAACCTACCAGGTCCTACGAGGACAAGAGCTGAACGAGCTTCCTCGTACTCGCCAGCATATCTGCCAGTGTATCCCTTTGGTACGGTGAAGTTGTAGGGGCTAATGGAGGGAATGGCGCCTTCTAAGGGCAGGATGTAGTGGTCCTTCTCAGCCTCAATCAAAAGTTCGGGGCAGTTGCAGGAGTACTTATATTTGTACTCTTCGGGAATGTCCTTCCTGAGGTACACTTTAATTCCCTTCACTTTCTTCAAGCGGTTGTAAACCTGTAGCGATCAGAAGGTCAAATACCGTGAACTTATTGTCCTAAACGTAGACCATGGGGACCTCGTGATTGGCACTTACGACTAAGGCTCTGTTGGGTTCGGTGAAGACTCCCATGTAAGCTCCGTAGCCGTGGATTCGGAAACTGTTCTGGTAAGAGATGTACTTCTCAAGGTTAACCTTATTGATGTACTTGGCGTCACTCACTCCGTTGAGACCAACAATGGCGATGTTGACATCCTGCCAGGGACAAAATGATTCGATCAAGTGCGTTGAAAGAATGATTACTGGGTAAATTTTATAAAAGTTAGCACACCGACCTTCGGGTTAACTCCCTCGCACTCCAAGTCCTTCAAGAACCTGTTGAGCAGGTTGTCGAGCTTGCGGAGGTATATGCGAACTTCCTTCGAGTTGGGTCCGAACTTTTCGGCTAAGTTGAGGAGCTGGTTAATGTAAATCTGAAACAAGAATATACGCTGTGTAATGAAATGCATCTGAAAAAATCAGCCGGGTCAACCCATTATATGGTACAGCATGACGGCTCATGAATTTGAGAAAAAAAAACTTACAACAGTGAAGTCGCAATCTTTCACAAGATGGGCACCGATAGCAGCGTTGTCCTGGGCGGTATTGTAACCGTTTTCTCTGTCACCGGGCCAGGGAACGGCGTAGTCGAGCTTGATTCCGTAAGGACGGACGTCCTCTCTCAAGAACCCTTGGCTGCAGACCTTGAGGCCGGCGACCTTGGCCTCTTGCAAGATGCCGATGTGTGGATAGGTGTAATCTTCTGGGTAACTCGTGGTGCGGTACAAGTCGTCGACTCTGTATTCTGACAAGGTGTTGTTTTTAAACCTACGGTAGTTGAAATGGAAATTTCCAACCAAGTTGTGACTTTGGGCCTCCCTGTAATCCAGAACTCATGTAAGTATCAATAATGCAGAACACAGTAACCAAAAGACAGTCACAGTCACTTTAAGGCTTACCCTCCAGTCACCAAAGTTCGGCTACAAGTAACAACCTCTGAGGGGTAAGATGGGAATACGTGCTTAGATTCCGTTCCCTCAGAAATGAACTGCGTCACCGTGGGCATGACGTCCTTGTTCCTGGCGTAAGCGTCGTAGCGGAGTCTGTGAAAAAAATGAGTTTCGTTTTTATCTAAAGTATGAGATGGAACTTCAAAGTGGTGTAATTGGTCAAATCGAGGAGGAATTCCCGATCCCTGCTAACGGTAACTTGAGAAAACTGAAAGGAATAAGGGATCCATGCTTACCCAGCGACAGCAATGACGACGAGTTTGTTCTTGAGCTTAGGACGCTCGCAGGTGCGGCATTCGTAAGGGTCCTTCGTACTTGTACTCTTCCAGATACTCGTCGGACTCGGCACTTTCGTATTCGTAGTTTTCTTGGTAGTTGGATTGGTAGCCAGGTTGGGTGTTAGGGTACTTGTCGTAGTTATTTTGCGGGTACTTTCGTTCCTCGTAGCTGGGTTGGAGGTACTTTCCCCTACCACCATAGGGGTTATTGTAGGATGAGGAGTAAGATTTTTGAGTTTTATACGAATTGTATTTTGGCTCATACTTTTCAGGTTGGGGATACCGCTTTTCTTCACGATAAGAAGGGTACTCTGCCTTCTTCTGCGGGTAGGGTTCATACGGCTTTTCCTTCGTTGCCGGGTATTCAGGGTACTTGTTTTCCGGTTTTTGGTCGTAGCCATACTCCTGCTTGGCCAGATAGCCGTAATGGTTCGCGCTCGCCGACTTCCCCTGAATCGCAAGTGCCAAAGCCACCGCACTCAGGGCGAAGATGCCTTTGCCCATCATTATGTGCCACAAATCAACTGCAAATGAACGAACAATCTTTAAATGCTTGCATAACTTTGAACCCCCATTTTTTATTCTGATACGTACAAAGTTGCAGAAGCTTAAAAACTGTTTTTCAAAGTGTTTTTCGTCGCCCCAAGCTACTAGTAGAGATGAAGCGAAGTTTTGTACATCCCCCAAGGGTAAAAATGGAAATTTACCAGAACTTCGAAACCAAGCTTGTGTCAGTGTAATTTGCCAACTGCAATCTGTTAGCTCGTATCCTGACAACAGGGAGTGTTGCTGTGACTTCGGTTCCACTTGCCAGCCCTTTTATACCCGGCAAAGCCCATAGGAGTGACTGTGTATCGCATGCCCAGGAATGATCTCTTGTTTAGAATATCAGCGTTAGCAGTAATCGTCACAGGTAAATGTAACGGCTATAGAAACAAATCATTAAGGCAGTTAAACAATTTTTCTAAATTACTCAATTAATCCTTTAACCAGGCTGGTTCAATCATTAAAAGAACGGATAATGGATCATTCCGTACTTGAAATGTCTTGATAAACAAGTTGTTACGATTCGGCGATAAAATTTTGTCGTCTTAGTACAACTAACATGAAGTTCTTCACGTTTTGAGTTCAACTAGATTTGTAAGGCCAGGTGTAGTAGAGAATGAAAGCTCAACGATTGAAATGATTTTAAAGTCTCGGTAATTTATTCAGTAACTGCTATACAAAATGCTGAGTTAGGGCATGTCGTAGCAATGCTGGGCCTATCATGACTCGAGTCCGCATAGGGCATCCTTCTGGTGGAATTACCACGGTAGGATTTAAGTCCAGATGCATGTGCATACCCTATTATGTACTTGTATGTGTGTAAGAAAATGGCCTCTTTGGAACGGAACTTATGCTATAATTTTCAACTGCTTTGTATTTCGAAAATATTCCATTATTCATATTCAATATTTCCCACCTCGATTTTGCTCTATTCAATATTCATAATTATATTTTACTTCGGGTTGTATTCTTCCGGGTACTCTTAGTACTCACTGTCGGGTGCGCAGTCCTGTTGGTAGCGGGATTGGTAGCTTGGTTGTTGTTGAGGGTACTTGTCGTAGCTATTTTGCGGGTACTTTGGTTCCTCGTAGCTAGGTTGCAGGAACTTGTTTTCGACTAGGACCCTTTCCGGGTACTTGTCCTTACCACCGTTGGGGGCATTGTAGGATGAGGAGGAAGATCTTCTGTATTCTGGCTCGTACTTTTCAGTTTTGGGGATACTTCTTTTCTTCACGATAAGAGGGGTACTCTACCTTCTTCTGCGGGTATGGCTCGTACTCTTTGGAAGGTTTGTATTCAGGCTGGTACTGTTTCTCCTTGGCTGGATATTTGCCATCAGGGTACTTCTTTTCGACTTTCTTTTCATCTTGGTATGGCTTGTAGTCATCCTTTTCGTACTTCGAAGAATAAGATTCAGCTTTGTAGGAAGGTTGGTAAGGCTTTTTCTCCTTGACTTGTGTTTTGGCCTCAGATTTTTGGTACCTGTTTTCTTCCTTCTTGGCCGGCTCATATGGATTATAATCATCCTGTTCGTACGTTGAAGGGTAGGACTTGTCGGGTTTGTAGTCAGGTTGGTACTGCTTTTCTTCCCTGGCTGGATATTTGGCAACAGGTTTACGGTACCGGTTTTCTTCCTTCTTGACCGGCTCATATGGATTATAATCATCCTGTTGGTACGTTGAAGGGTATGACTTTTCAGATTTGTTGTCAGGTTGATACTGCTTTTCCTCCTTGGCTAGATATTTACCCCGAGGATACTTGTTTTCGGCCTTCTTGGCTGGCTCATATGGATTATAATCATCCTTTTGGTACGTTGAAGGGTATGAATTGACAGGTTTGTAGTCAGGTTGGTACTTGTTTTCTTCCTTGGCTTGTTTTTTGGCCTCAGGTTTTCGGTTCCTGTTTTCGGCCTTCTTGGCCGGCTCATATGGATTATAATCATCCTGTTGGTACGTTGAAGGGTATGAATTGACAGGTTTGTAGTCAGGTTGATACTGCTTCTCCTCCTTGGCTAGGTATTTGGTCTGAGGGTACTTGTTTTCGACTTTCTTTTCATCTTGGTATGGCTTGTAGTCATCCTTTTCGTACTTCGAAGAATAAGATTCAGCTTTGTAGGAAGGTTGGTAAGACTTTTTCTCCTTGACTTGGTTTTTGGGCTTAGGTTTACGGTACCTGTTTTCGTCCTTCTTGGCTGGCTCATTTGGATTATAATCATCCTGTTGGTACGTTGAAGGGTATGAATTGTTGGGTTTGTAGTCAGGTTGGTACTGCTTTTCTTCCCTGGCTGGATATTTGGCCACAGGTTTACGGTACCTGTTTTCGTCTTTCTTGGCTGGCTCATATGGATTATACGACTCGTATTCTTCGGAAGGTTTGTATTCAGGTTGGTACTGCTTCTGCTCCTTTACTGGGTATTTGGTCTGAGGGTACTTGTTTTCGACTTTCTTTTCCTCTCGGTATGGCTTGTAGTCGACCTTTTCATACGTCGAAGGGTAAGATTCAGTAGATTGGTAGGAAGGTTGGTAAGGCTTTTTCTCCTTGGCTGGATATTTGGCCGCAGGTTTCCCGTACTTGTTTTCTGCCTTCTTGGCTGGCTCATATGGACTATAATCATCCTGTTCGTACGTTGAAGGGTATGAATTGTTGGGTTTGTAGTCAGGTTGGTACTGCTTTTTCTCGTTGGCTGGATATTTGGCCTGAGGATACTTGTTTTCAACCTTCTCTGGCTGCGGCTTGTATGCATTACCAGGTTTGTAGGCAGACTCATAAGGTTTTTCATTCTTTGCCGGGTATTCAGGGTACTTGTTTTCGGGTTTTTGGTCGTAGCCATACTCCTTCCTGGCCGGATATTCAGGGTACTTGTTTTCGGGTTTTTGGTCGTAGCCATACTCCTTCTTTGCCGGATATTCAGGGTACTTGTTTTCCTTCTTTGTCGGGTATTCAGGGTACTTGTTTTCCTTCTTTGCCGGGTATTCAGGGTACGTGTTTTCTTTCTTTGTCGGGTATTCAGGGTACTTGTTTTCGGATTTTTGCTCGTAGCCGTAATCGTTCGCGCTCGCCGACTTCGCCTGAAGCGCAAGTGCCACAACCACCGCACTCAGGGCGAAGATGCCTTTGCCCATCATGATGTCCCACAAATCGACTGCAAATAAATGAAAAATCTTTAAATGCTTGCATTACTTTGAACCTTCAATTTTGCCTACTGATACGTACAAAATTTCAGAACCTTAAAACTGTTTTTTAAAGTGTTTTTCGTCGCCCCAAGCTACTAGTAGATGTGACTACTATTACAAAGTCTTGAATATCCTGCAAGGGTAAAAAAGGCAACTTACCGAAACTTCGAAACCAAGCTAGTGTCAGTGTACTTTGCCAACTGCAATCTGTTAGCTCGTATCCTGACCACAGGGAGTGTTGATGTGACTTCGGTTCCACTTGCCAGCCCTTTTATACCCGGTAAAGCCCATAGAAAGTTAAACAATGTTTCTTAATTACTCAACAAATCCTATAATTAGGTTGGCTCAGTCGTTAAAAGAACGGATAATGGATTCTTCAGTACTTGAAATGTCTTGATAAACAAGTTGATTCGATTCGGCGATAAAAGGTCCTAGTACCACTAATATGTTGAAGTTCCTCACAAATTCATTGGTTTTATTGCACTACCAGTTTGAATTTTTTCAGCTTAGCCAAAAGATTTGCAAGTACAGGTGTAGTTGAGAATAATGGCCCAACGATTATGTTTTAAGTTTTGGTAATTTAATGAATAACTGCTTTACAAAATGCTGAGTTTGCCCCAGTACAAAGACTGGGACGTACGTAATCGATTCCGATTACGCATTGCCTCGCTTGAAATGGATAAGTTGTGTTTTCATCATCTCGTAGCAACGCCTTAATTCACGACTGAAGCGTGTGGTAATTTAGTAATTAGTCATGGAGATTGTAAAACACGTTAAGGTAACAAGTAATCGCCAATGCACCATGGTGACATGGTTTACAGTCCACGCTGCCTCTTGTTTCTGACTTGAGAGTATTGCATGCAGTTATGAAGATTTAGTTTTTAATGATGGGTAACCTGTCCATTTAAAGATCAGCAATAAATGTCTGAACAATGAAAATATAATGCAATACCTGCAGAACTAATTAGCTAGGAATAACAATGCCACACGTTTAACCTTCAATCAAGTTTGACTTTCAGAGCATCTTACCCACGGGATGTCAAACACTCGATTAGCTTCAGCTTAAGCTTGGCGCAGCATGCACTACTACGTGTAGTTACTTTTGAAGAAAATTAGAATCAGGCTCAGGTACCAAATCAACTAAGATCTCTGATCTTCCGAAAAGAAAGCAAGAAGGGGAGTCCAGTTATATTCTGGGAATGCTTTTGCTCTTCTGAAAAGCGGGTAGTTATGACAATCGACATGAAGAAAACACTTAACATTTACGTGCATGATAACGTAGAAAAAATCGGCTCCTGCATTTGGTATAGTATAGTGTAAGCTACATGCTAGTTGTGACCATCCTTTCATGATGTACAAAACCATTTTGCTTTTATCCAGACATCATATACGTACATGGTTTAATCGGTACAAATGTTTTAATCATGGTTTATTTTCACATTCGCTGCAAAGAGCTACATTAGAACACATGTGAATTCCATCGCTTGGCTACAAGTTAAACTGCAAGTAGGAAGCGTTCAAAGATGAGTGTGATAAATTCCTTTCTTTTCATTCATTCTGCGGTTGATCGACAGCCACTTACCACTTTTACTCTAAAATACTAACATAAATTGGTGCAAGCTTAGCAAGCATAATAGCTTTTAGATGATTTCTCAAGCTTATATACAGACTCAAAGCATCAAAATCAACAACTGGAACAAGCATGGGTTGAAAACGTAATTCTATCTTAACAAAATTGAAAACATGGGTGACTAAACGAAGAATTCACTCACGGGTCCATTTTATACTTACAAGTCGGCAAATTTGACTTGGAAGAAGACGTTGAGCTCAAAGAGAGAAGCAAAAACAAGGAAACAAGCATACAGCAGCAGAGAGATGAATCCGACGCGCTTGTTCAATACAAAACTATTCATAGCTAAAATAACATATTAGAACAATCAAACTAGTGATCAACATCATCGTAGAGTACTCCAAACCCTGGGAATTAATTCTAATGTAGCTAGACTCCTTGCTGTGAGCCATCATCGAGGATCTGATCAGCCAAGGTAATCCGAGGCAAATCAGGATGTCAAAGGTGTTCGAGCCAATAGAGTTGCTCAGAGCCATAGATCCTAGTCCTGTAGGAAAAAATAGGATAATTTCTAGTGCGTAGTCGTACTTTAATCTATTGTATATATGGAAGTGAGCAAGCATCAATTAGTTACCTTGTCTGGCAACAATGATGGAGGACACAGCTTCAGGAACGCTGGTACCCGCAGCTATGAACGTTAGGCCCTATGATTGAATCGGGAATTTGAAGAGTATCACCTGCAAAGAGGCAAAGATAATCGTGTCAAGAGACAGTCGACAGATTGGCAGTAGCACTGCCTCAGTTACTTGTCGACAGCTACCTAAAGTCAATTGCCAACCTACTAACCGATAATTGTCATCATCCAGTTAACAAGGTACGCCAGAACTCCAATCCAAGCCACACACATCATAAATGTGACGGGGAACCATCGCTTCATTTCTGGTTTGCGACAGTCCGGGATTGTAACCTTGTAGAGCAGATGAATAGGCCAGCTAAGGAACCATTCAACCACGGCTCGGCAACCTTGACCACTAGGTGGTTTGCAAAGATTGGACTCCTCTAAAAAACACGTAAGAAGTTTAGTTACTTTGTCGTGTGCTAGTGCTTATCAATCAGGCGTTAATGCAACATTCATACTCTTCAGCATTCAAAGCCATGTATTTGCTGATCTGTGCAGATTCCTCGCAGTTAGTCTAATGTAATACAAAGTACAATCAATTCTTAATCAGCTCTCACCATCCTCAGCTTCACGTTCCTCCTCCAAGCTCTTGAGCGCATTGTTCAATCAGCTCCTCATCGTTAAATTTCTTTTCGTTCTTATCCGCATCGCCATCTACGGCAGATTCACCTGGTTCTTTCATCGTGTAGGTAGTCTCGACGTTCCCTTTCTTCATCTTTCTCCGGACGCGAGCCACCATCCTTTCCGACAATCTCTTAAGGGATGAGTTTTTCCACATTGCTGTGAACAGAATTGATGCCATTACTGCTTGCAATTTTAATCGCAAAATTGCTGTCAAGGACATGTTTGTGAGTTTTCCAAGACCTATGGCTACGACGTTGTTACTTTTATCCAACATTGGCATTCCAAAAGCAGAAGAAAATTGAAATTCAAACTGCTTTAGTGTCCTCCCATAACCCCATAGCTCACATGACAAGAAAATTATGACACAGTAAATATTTCCTGACTTCTGGCTTATGATTCAGATAAAGAAATTAGGTCTCCGCAGGGATTTATGATAAGGGTATCAATGTCGTCAATGGATCAAGGCAATGCTGAATCTTCTAACAAAAACACTGTCTTAAGCCTTAAAAAACCTGCTGATTATCGGCGATACTGACAACCTTGAAAAACTTTTCAAATGTTCCTACCTATTCCTACAGATCAAAACATTCAAATTGAAAATGACAACTTACCCAATATGTATAGGGTGTAAAATAGGACCAGGATGAGNGATGAGAGCTTCATACCAATAGATGCGCTCATCTCGCAAAACAAATAGAAGGAGCAAAACGGACCATGAATAAAAAAAGCAATCGCGGGTTACAGAGTAGGCCTCTAGTGGAATGACCTGCGTATAAAAACATTTTTGGCATTTTCATCAAAACATTTGTTAAGCTACTATTTTTTGGTTTAAATTCCGCACGCTATAATCAGCTTGGATTAAAATGCAAATCCACAACTTTTTGATTCACCAAGATCCTTCATGCAGTAACCAAGCAATATCCTTGTAATCTATAAAAGCAACAAGTTCAGTTCCACAACAATAGTGTTATTTATCTAGGCCAAGAACTGATTTTACATGTCAAGGAAACGATGACCTCTGCTGGTTCGGCGCCAAGCGCTAATCTACTATGACATAACGCTCCACTACAGCGGTGGCCGTGCACTCCTTTTGCCAAATAAACTGAGATTCTGCCGGCGACTAAAACCCACTTCAAGAGAATTGATATCGTATAGATTTTCCATATCTCGGCATAATGTTTGTGTAAAAGGTGCAAAATCTTTTAATGAAAAAGCATGACAAGCATAACTGAACTGAACCACCATTTAATCCTGGCATACTGGCATGGAATAAAACCAAGGGCGAAATTTCTAGGTAAACCCAATAGCATTGTCGCTTTTTGTGTCATTTCCCAGCAGCAATAAAGCTAGTTTTGACTACTTCATTTCCTTCGGTTTTTATGCATTTTGATCATCTTTCGTTCTATGACTCACAGCATCAAAATACTACTGCTTCAGCCAGAATCCTGAATGTTTGTACAACGGCTCAGATTCCGTTTAACTTACGCATCGCAAAGCGAAAATTCTTTGAATGAAAAAACATGACAAGCATAGCTGAACCACCATTTAATCCTGGCATACTGGCATGGAATAAAACCAAGGGCGAAATTGCTAGGTAAACCCAATAGTATTGTCGCCTTTTGCGTCATTTCCCAACAGCAATAAAGCCTAATTTTGACTACTTCATTTCCTTCGGTTTTTATGCATTTTGATGATCTTTCGTTCTATGACTCACAGCATCAAAATACTACTGCTTCGCCAGAATCCTGAATGCTTGCACAACGGCTCAGATTCCGTTTAACTTACGCATCGCAAAGCGAAAACAATCATGACAAAACAATAATATCGCTATAATAACTTGCACTGTCTGTGGCTTAAGGAATCATGTGAACATCTCAGCTAATATTGTCAACGCAGTAAAGCCTTAAAAAGTTGAGGAGACATGTGACTGCACGTGAAAGTCATCTCATAGACGAACACGAATGCCTGAATCATTTCCATCTTTCACAACCCATAGAACAAGCAAGCCATCAAGCTCTAACTCATGGGATTCACATATTTCTTAAAATATATCAACTTTTCAATCATACATGACATGAAAACTTAAAAGAGCTTACCATTCCAGCCAAGATCCCACAAACAGCAGCCACGGCGAGAATATTAAATACGGCACTGCCGACGATCGTTCCAACTCCGACGTCACCCTGAGTAATAAACGTTCCGATGATGTTCGTAAAAAGTTCCGGTGCAGAGGTAGCAATG
>VRMD01001696.1:0-15811 GCA_009872375.1 Sminthurides bifidus | reverse complement strand
GGAAAGTAATCAAGGCAATGCGTGTGTTCGTAAAATTATGCTATGAACCAAATCTATCAGCGGGAGATTCCTGACCGACCGCGTGGCTCTTTTGTCGTAATGAGTTCAACGTTACTTGCAGCAAAGTATGGAGAATGGTTCTGAGCTATGTTTAAAAAGCTCTCATATGTTTATTGTCAATTCGTCAACTGTACAATAGGAAAATAACAAGCTGCATTTGTAGTAGCTTTGAAACGAAGCTCACATAATTTGCCAACTGTTTACTTGTTTCAGACTCGATTTTGCAGTACTTTACTTTCATGATGCTATTTACTAAAAGTCATATTCACATCGAGTTTCTTTTCATAGTCGCGACTTCTGAGATATAAAATGGAATTTGATTCGTAACCCTTCAAAAACCTTAGGTACTCTGCATGGTTGGACACTATCATGGACTTATCCAATGGCGTGGGTGGCAATGAGAAGATGTAGGTCGAAGTGTGTGCCATCTGGTCCATTTTCCCCATTTGGTCCAACGTTATAGGAGGGCACATATTCGCCAGGACTTATGTGTCCTTGGGTAATCTTTGATGCTCCAACTGCTGCTCCAATCCCTGCTCCGGCGCCTGCACCAACCGTACCGCCAATGGCTCCTCCGATTGCGGCTCCAGCCATTGCCCCAAAAGGACCAAGAATAGCTCCAACTATCCCCCCAATTAAAAGCCCAGCTCCACCTGCACTTGATCCATATGCGGCTCCTTTTCCAGCGTTGTTATAATCGTGTTGTCGCATCACAATGAGCCCAGTCCCATGTCGTCCACCAGGCCCTCCTTTACCACCCCGACCACCTCGTCCTTGTAACCCTGGATGTGCCGTTTGGTACACGTTTCTAGTTTTATTTGGCAAGATTATTCTCCCCGGGGCACCACCCGCACCCCCATGCCCACCAGCTGCTCCTTGCTTTCCGGTTGACCCAGATTGTCCATAAACTTCAAAGGTAGTACATGAAGATCCACATGATTTTTCTAAGCGCCGGTGTCCATACGGGGATTTTATGTTATCTTGTCCAGCATGCTCAATGTCTGACAAATGGATAGTTCTCCCGTCTAAATTCTTATCCACAGTACCTTCACCTCCAGGCTGCCCTTCTCCTCCTTCGCCGCCGTTCGCCGAGATGTCTAGCCTCTGGTCAACTTGGATTTCCAAAACTGCCGCTACGAAATGTCCACCGTCGCTGCCGCGCCTGCCTGGAGCTCCCGCTTGTCCTGCCGAAGCAGGGCTGTCATAGGCCTTTCCAGGAAGGCCATCCAATGTAATTTTCCGCCGCCCAACGACTACAATTTTAGGGGCATATATCAATAAGCTTTTACCGTCCAAGTCTAAGTCAGTGTCAATTTTCACCATCATCGTGGCCATGAGGACAATTAGACGTGAGCTGTCCGTCTCTTGCAAGCAGCTTTCGACTTCTGAAGCATGAACAACGTGACCCCGTATGATCTTTGCTGAATTCACTGCATCGTCGTAACAAAGAGAACCAGGCGCCAAAGCTAAGGTGTCGTTTAGGAGCTTTAACTTGGCGGTGGTTCCCGGGGAAATATTTTTCTGCATATTTCGAACGGGGCTGTAGTCGTAACACAGATCTGGTGTTAGGCTACTCGGGTTCCAAAAACGAGCTGTTTTCGTTCTGTCACAGTTGTATAGATTTTGGCCGATGTCTGAGGTCGTCCGATCCACCAATATGGCATCCAACTGGTTAAAAAATTGTTGATAAGATTCCATGTTGCTGTTGAATGCTTTGATTGCTTCGACAAATGCTCGCTGAACCTCCTGAGGGCCGCTGGGATCCAGGGATACATTACTAATCAACTTGCGTCTCAAGGTACTGTAATCTACGAGGAGGTCCAGCTTGTTTGCACATTCACTGAGTCCTGTGTCGTTTAGCACGGAAAAATATGAGCTGAGTAGCGCCTCAAGCGTTAAATTATCACTTGAGCTTAGACACTGGTTAACCGAATTAGAGTCATTTTGTAGCTTGGATTTCATTTCTTCATACGAAGGCTTTGCAAGAATCGTCTGCTCGTACGGCTGGTTCAGTTCATTGGGTAGGTGATGTAGCAAAAGTTTGACATTTGCACGACCAACAAACTCTGTTATAACAACCAAAGTTTCATAGATCTTTAAAGCCACAGATGGAACTTTGCTATCTGCAGATTTGACGTTAGTCATTTCTTCCAGGAATTCAATGTATGTTCCGTAGCGATATGTCTGCTGGAAGGCGGCTTGAACTGTTGAGACTCCAGAATTTGTAATAGCTTTATCGAAATCCATTGCGAGGTCGAGTGTGTCGAAACTATCGTTTGTGTTCACGTTTCTGATGATATCCACTAGGTTAGCAAAATCCTCTTTTCCCTGATCCGAAGACCTTTCCGCAGTAACTGTGCCATTGTAAAGGCCAATCAGTTTTAATTTCGTGCCGTCAATGGTCGCTTCTGTACGCCTCTTCAGGGTTTGCAAAAGTTCTGCGATTACTAATTGCGCCTGGGGGCTCAGAGAGAAGCCGAATGAGGAGGCATTGACTGGTTGATAAGTGAAAAACGGATTCTGAAAGATCATTTGCCTCAGCTGCAGTCTGTTTGCCTGCACGGCAGCAATTTCACTTAGTTTCCCGGCTTCTTCAGGCTGTCGAAATAGCTGAATGTTTTTGTATTCACCTTTACTATCGGTATGAAGTAATGTGTTGACCAGAAACTCAACGTCCGACTTGCGTTGGGTAAAAGAGACTCGATCCAGTTCCTTCAAGAAATATTGCAAGAAGTTGACGACGCTCCGCAAAACTTTCTCATCATTTTGGCGCACATCCACCTTGGTAACAATCATGGCAATACTTTGAGAAAACTCCTCCGGCTGTCGCAAAAATTGCAGCATGTGGTGCATCAAGGACAAGAAGGTAGTGCGATCATGTCCTGGGCGAACAGAGTTGTGTGACACAATCAGAAGAATTTTTATGGACTCAGAGTGCTCGACGATCTTCCTGATAAAGTAAGTATTGGCTATTTCTATGGAAACATTTCGGGTGTCAGCGAAGCCAGGGCAGTCGTACAAGGCTTCATTGGTTTCCCTGTCAACGACCAATTCCGGAAAAATTGACTTGGATACAATGTTGGCTTTGCTGATACGATTTTCTTCGTCTCTAATCAAGTGGAATCCACTGTCGTGCACCTCGTAGGAAATCAGTTTGCTGTTGTCTCCGGCCACCAGCTGAGTCATCGTTGTTTTCCCGGCCCCTGTCATTCCCATGACCAGTGTGACCCGTTTGTGTTCTTCTGAAAACTGAATTTCTGATTCTCCACGGTCAAGCAGTTGCATAGCCTCAGTTATAATGGATTCATTTCCAGTTTCAGTAGAATCCCCTGCAATAAGCCGACAGGAAAATTGTCTATAAGCAGAATAAGTACCCTCGGGCCGTTTGTTTGAGGGACGACATCCTCAGCATTTAATGAATGCTTTTAATACCTTAGCATTTACTGCCACTCCGATATTTACAAATATTACACATCGATTTTTTACAAATAAGAACCTACCGACATGATAAACATTTTCAGGCGACAGAGCCACGGAACCATCGTTGTCCGACCCTTCTGAGTATGTGGTATTGTCCACCTCCTACAATATAATTTGTGGTCCATTACAAAATTAATCCTGCCCACTTCCAAAATCTAGATCACCCAGGAAACAGTATTCAGCACTGTCAGAACTTACCCCATAACACAATTGGAAGGAAATTATCAGGATGACTGAGGCCGTCAGCCATAGCCGTTTGTAACGCGTTAACATGGCACCTTTCTTCTTTTTCACTGATTTAGCTTATTCAAAGGATATCCTGGATAAACTAGTCAATTTCTACTAACGATTTACTCATTCAGTTTTTAGAGCTTGACTCATTAACGTAGATCTCGAACGACAACTGCGACGTACCGCCTGAAGTTCACCGAGACACGGTTGTGAACGACATAAGAATACTTTCAAGGTGAAATTATCAGGATCTACTAACGTATCTTATTCGATTTTCGTATCTTGAGATAAGAGGATGGAGGAAAAATCAACTGACCGCATTAAGGCAATAATTCATTCTAGTATAATGAGAGCGCTAGTGCCTTAGCCTTAGTGTTTTATATTGAATGAGTTCTCCCAAGGAAAATAAGAGAAACGTAGTAGTACCTTTCATACCATTTTATGCTCATTGCCCGGAACCATATAGGCTGTCGGCGAGAAAGTTACTGTTACTGCATTTTCCAAGAGAGCATGTTATTTTTATTTCCAGAAGCATTCGATTTCTAAGATAAACAATGACTAGTTTCATGTTTCTCAGTTGCTCGTGACGTGATTATTTTGTGCTGATGCTGAGCTTGCCAGTAGGGGAGACAGTCAAGTTTTATGGTTCAATTCATATAAGCTCATAGTTTTGTCCTTGCTTTAAATCTTCTTCAGGCACATATTTTTCGTAACAGAGCACTGCGACGAGTGGTGACAAATCACCAATCTGTAAATCATGGCAGTATAGGACGTTTGTTGAATGATACTATTCTAGAAACTGGTTAAGATCAACTCATCAAAGCATTAGGACTGTGAGCAACAGAACGTAACTCAGTGACTGACCACTCGAAGATGCGATAGGCGGATTGGAAAGATGCATAAGAGAAGGGTAAGCTTCAAAAATCGTTGCTAGAGGTTAACTTCAGGTCTCATACTTCTGGAATTGGTTCGTATCTTCTGCAAATCTGAGATGCAGAAATTAATATAAGAAGATAAGAGTGGAAATACTAGAAGGACATTTCATGAGTTCAACCCAATCCTTACATCGTAGTATACGTGTTGCATGCATCGGAAGAACGGGATTGACTTGAGACAGCTAGCCGTTTTGTTACTGGGGAGAACAATTCCAGGGGGATACGATTTACTGCAGTAGTCCAATCCCTGGTCCATTTCTTTCTTGTAAGATGGGAAAGTGCTATCAAAAAATTCGGATAGTCTGGCAGTGTCCAGCCCACCAGCTTTGTCAAGAAAGCCCATGGCCGACCATGCGCATTGCCGTTGACACTGTCAAGGGATAAGGTCAAGGTTATTCCTCTTTCTAAACGGCCGTTGATGATTAACAAACTACGGTACATTGGCGGCTTGAATCTCGCGATGGACTAACGTTTCACTATCTTTGACTTAACGCTAACGTAAAGTATCAAGTTGATTGCCAATACAAGCGATCTTACCTCCGGCATGCTGGTCTGTGTGCATTGAGCCACAGCTGCTCGATATTCCTCTGGGTAAAAAATTGTGTACGTATCACATGTACTTTCCTGAACTAAGAAGTTATAGGTCTCCCGGCCGAAAACCCAATGTATATCATCCAGTATGGTGCCACACATCTGTGGATGTCAACCCTTTGCAACGTCTTTGTAACGTCCCATATACCAAGAGTTTCAGTAATTTAAAAGGCAAAGTTTATGCTCACATAATAATACGCCTTGCTAAAGCAATTGAAATAGGGGACGATATCCAAGCAGAACTTGACCTCAGTCCCGAGCAAATCCTGTTTCCTGCTTTCATCTGGAAATCGTTAATGATTACATGCTGGTCGCTACAAATCAAGTTCAGTTGCTTGTGCTAGGAAAAATCAAGATCTTCTCACCCTCATGCTGCTTGGAGGTTTGAATGCAGCTCATCATGTTCAAATGAAAACCTTCTCGTAAATCTGGCGGAAGCAAAGGCACGACCGGTGATAGGAGCGATTGACCATCGATGATGCCGTTTGGGCTACTCCATCCCATCTTCTCAAAAACACATTTCAACCGGCACTGCAACAAGGATATTGGTGTTTTGTATGGGGCATTAACCAACACTGATCTTCAACCGGCTATTGCTTTCTTCTCGTATCTATTTTGGCATTTGTAAAGGAAGAACCTGAGAGCATATTACGTAAGGCTTTTTACAGACTCACAAAATACTGAAGAGATGATACTCCAGGTTTATTACATTCCAAAGCTGCAATGATGAATTTATCTTCAATTTTCAGAGTGTGCCCCGCACAAGTCAATCCATTGTCGTATTTCTGCTTTCCCCTCAATTGATTTATAGCAGCAGTGTCAAGCTGCTTGGAAATGGTCAGCTGTTCAAAAATTTGTTGAGGTGACTTCTGTTGGGATTTGTCAGGACGTTGATACAGGAATCCTGGATCAGGAATGGGATTCGTATGAAACCAATCAGCATGTCCTGGAAATGGAAACATTTGTGGAAGCACGGGTAAAAGTTTTGGTGGTGGACGAGGAGGAAGCGGAGGAGGAGGGCCAATAATTATCGTCTTCTGCGACACCACGTATCTACCCTGAGACTTGGTTTCATTAAGATTACCATGGGACTGGTCCGATAATGTCGAGAGTGTTTCAGCCTCGAGCTAAAAGAAAGCAAAAGTTTTAAAACTAATTTCTAATGTCGGATGGCAGATTAATAATCAACAAGCCAGAACATTAGATCGTTTGATGATTGAACGTCTTACGCTGGGAATACAAAGAAAGGTCGCAAGAATTGCATAAAGCTGTTGCTTTTCCATGTAGTAGAGCAACCAAAAACAAAAGCAACCAAAAAATCTTCAGAGCCTTTCTTGCGAACACGTTCAACAATGGCTGTGTGAAAATTTTGGTACGTCAAATCTGCGGCAGTCACAGGTGCATCATCCGTCTTTAAACTGTGTATAGCGGTCCCTCAGAATCCAAAACGAGGACTTTAATTAAATTAGAGATGTGTGAGAGGCGCTGACTGGTCTACCAAGGGGTTAGTAGATTTTAATACCCATGTAATGTAAACCCTAAAGAGCTTGCATACATTGACTGTCATTCGGAACGCCTTTTCAGCTAGAGGCAAATGCACTTGTCATTCATGCTACTACGAACTTGTATGATCTTCTTTACTACATGAACTGCGTACAAGCTGGCGAAGTCATTGAATCATTAACAGAATGGGCAATAAAATAACTTGGTATGACAGGCGATAGAAAACGTTTACCCAGTATTCTGTTCAAAATCTGAGTCTTGTTCTGCTCTGGTGAAAGGCTAAAAGGTTCTGCCTTCTTCACCTCTCCCTTCATGTGGTAATGTTGAAGTCAAGTTTGGCAGATACTAAATCCTGTCCCCTTTTAATGCGTACGTTGTTGGGAACATATTCCATAATGCACGGTCAGGGCAGGAAAGTAAGAGTGTCGGCTGCTGTAAGACCTTGGCCGCACACGTTTATTGCGAATGCGAATCCAGACGGCGAAGGTTAGCTCCGTGGTCCAGTCAGAATACATAATTACTGCTGATCACGAATACTATCCACAACAGTAGCATTCATTTGGTGCAGCACAGGATTAAAAGGTGGCTTCTCAAGCAAGGTGAGAATCAATTCTTTTCATCCAAACTATAGTTACTACATAATTAGTACTTGCGACACAAAAACGCTGGTTTATTTGAGCTCCATTCATTTTTGAAACTGCAGTCTATGGTGCCAGAAATTCCAGAGAAGATGGGTCCGCAACAAAATCTTAAGCTTTCAGTGGCCACAACGGAAGATGAGAATAACATTGTAGCAACGCTGGACTGTGCTTTCGGTGGCCTTGTCAAAGATGGCCTCAGTGCCTCAGATGCTGTGGGTGGCTGGACAGATGAAATAGCCATGTTTCATGGGCCGAGGGCTCGAATAGCGCCTTATGAACTACCGCTTATTCACCAGGGTGATGAAAACAAGATTTTTTACAAACTGGTTGACGTGAGCACAGGCAAACTTGTGGGAACCGTTGCAGCTGAATTTCGTAACGAAAACGAAGCATTCATAAGATACTTGTCCGTTTTGCCAGCCTATCAGGCAAAAGGAATTGGATCATACCTGCTATCAGCCGCAGAAGAATGGCTTCATGAGAAAAAGGCAAAAATCATAACATTATCTACCGTTACTGGCCGCGACTCTCTGATTGATTACTATGCCAAACGTGGGTACGTCGATACCGGAGAACGCCCTCTTCTGCAAGAGCATCCTGGAGATAAACCTGTGCAAACTAGATACATTGTAATAATGAAAAAACAAGTGGTACCATAATACTTGCCATGAGCTATTGCTAATGAGTTTGCATTCTACCAATACTGAATTAAGATAATCATGTAGAGTAGAGATATAGATGCCACTAAAATAAAAAAAATGTTCAATCGTATATCTTTTAAAAGTTCTAATTCATAATATGACTATACTGAGATTGATTTTGATTTGAGACGGCATTAATATCATACGGATGACTACCATTCTAAACTGAAATTAGCCTTCTAAACTCTAACGTTAGAGTCTACCGGACTCATGCAGAAGATTCTAGTGAAATTCTCCCGTATCACTTACATATTTTTTTTCTCCACGATTCGGTACAAACATGCCAATGCGCCGGCAAGAAGCTCATGTAAGTTGTGCGCAACTGGAAACTTACCTGCCCTGACTGAGCTTCAATTACGCATTACAAATTCTTTTAACAGTCTACTCGTGGAAAAATTAAGCTATCTTTGCTCTGGCGTTGGGACAGGGAAGTGATATTTTAAGCAGTCTAAACAATTGCTGTAATTTTAACAATTGTCCAAGGGTGAAACTGCTTGTGAAAGTGTTTTTCTCGCGACATCTCCAGATCAGAATCCATCAAGTATGGCCGAGGCAAATCCCTATGCCGCCTACTCAGATTTAATGAAGAAATGGCGACCCGTGAGTTTCAAGCAAGAAAGGGTTTAGAGATTCAGAGATTTAGATATTTTTTCTGATCAAGGCTGCGGCATAAATTTTATAATTTGTTTTCTACTTTAAATATGGAAATTTTATACCAACTTTGACTCTTCCAGCACGCTATCCCGACTATATTCGTAGGCGTGGGACTCGTCACGGCTTATTACTTTTTCTGCAAAAACCAACTGAAGCAAATGGAAGCAGATCTACAAGAACACCGACGACGAGAGCTCTTGCAGCCACCCAAATATCCTGACTCGCCGTTACTTAAGTAGAGGCAGAACAGACTGAAGTGCATGCTAATTTACTCGGCTCATACAACCGAAAGACTGGCTGAAATCGAGTATGTTGTTATGAACAGTTTTCTCCCGTAATCATACACATCTTGAGAAATAAAACTTATTACAAACAACTAGTAAAGCGTGAACTTGTTTATTACATAGCCAAAATCTCCTTGAGAACCGATAAAAATAACCTTGCGTGACAGTGCACGATTAGTCCGAAACTGTAATTCAAACAACTTAAGCCAATCTCAATGATCACCATACTTGCTATAAAAGTATCTACAAATCTGCTACCGTACTGCTAACTTCTGCAACCATTTCATCAGCGAGTGTCTTCTTTCGCTGCTTTCTAGGAACACGCGATCGGTAGAAATCTAGTGGGTTGTCTAAAATACGACCAACTTGGAAATACTTAGGCTTGGTGGGAATGCTATTGCGCTTATAAAATCTCTTTGGATCTAGCACAGACCGAAGTTGTAAGGCTTCCAGGTCATTCTTCCTTTCCTCGGTTACCTCGGTGGCAGGCAAATTAAACCATCCAGGACCTTTGGTCTTTTCCCTTTCTTCTTTCTTCATTTTCTTCAATCTTCTTCTCCCTAACTGTTCAGAAGGCTCTAGAGCTCCCGGATGATCCAGTAATGACAACTTCGATGAACTGTAATCGACAGCACTAGTACTGGTGGCCAGATTGAAATTTATTGATGGGGCTGGTTGCGCCTTAGTTTTCTTGTCGCCAGCTCTCACTCCCCATCGTTTCTCAACTTCACAAGAAAAGTTGTGCTTCTTTAACTGCTTAACTTCAGGAGATGCTGCAACAACAAAAACTAGAATGTAAGAATACTTAATCCATACAGAACGCAAATCATTAATGCATGAAGTGCAAATTAATAACATGGCAGGCTAATTTTAGTTCTTACTTTCGAGAAGCTCTTTAAGCGTAATGGGCTTGTCACCAAAAATCCATGGAATTTCGCCTGAACGACCCTCTGTAGCCATTGCAAAATAGTTTCTTTGCACTGATATCTGCAAGGTAAAAATAAATTAACTTGATTTTAAGGACAATAAACTTATGACAAAGACTCTTAAAATCATCCGCAATTAGGTGAATTTCCAGTACTCAGCATTCACGATAATTCAAAAAAATGCATTTGGTGAGGATTTTCGCAGAGCAAATTGGTATCCATACTACAAGTATCCATACTATGATTGAAAATGAAAATTTTAAAGCTGCTTAAAACTGTTTAAGACAGATAAGACCTCGCATCGCATGTAGAAATAAATAAATTACGGCATACCACTTTAACTGCTATAACAAATGATAACTTTTGATCGGCACTGTCCCTTTCGTAACTTTTTCTGTTGTGTTGTACAGTAACTATAGTTTATGTTATTCTTTGAACAATTTGATTACTTCAACTTCGAACTTCATAGCCGTTTTTTCAAACACATCTATGTCATTTGTAACGGTCACCAAAAAATTTAACACACAAAACTAATTGACTTTATTACTTAAGGGAAATTAGCACGTGGTGTATCAGTTAGTTCGTTCATTCCCCTTTTTATCTTTTCAGAGCTCTCGCACTACACTATGGAAACATATGCACTTTCGCGTGTAGTGTTGGATGACGAAAGAAATACAAAATTCAATGGTATTTTGGACAAACTTTATGGTTTTTTCTCTTTAGCCAGCTCTGCTCACCACTCGTCTCAAGTGGCCCCAGAACGATAGAAATAATCTTCAAGGAGAATTTCGTAACGTTGCAACGGAGGAAAGTCTTCTTATCTCCTTCGCCTTTTCCAAAACGAGAAAATCGAGCATAAAGGACTTGAGATTCTTCCAGTGGTAGAGGCAATAGCACACTAGGAGAAATAGTCAGTAATTTTCCTGAATCACGGATGCTCATGCAAATTTTTAATTGTTCCTTAATTGCACGGGCATCCGTTATGAACTAATCACGAGGGCATTGGCACAAACAAAGCGATCACCAAACCCTTTGCAGCCTGCCTGCACGGTGTACGATTACTAAGACAGGCGAGTGCCGAGGATGGGCTACCCAAAAAGTTTATGGTGCTACAGTTGGAAATTTTGCGAACTCTCGCAAAGCAATCTTGTTAATTCCAGGCACCACCCACTCAATTTATCCTCATCTAAAATTCACGAGAGCTTGGATTGACGCACTTCTTTCACAGAGAAGCTTGAGCTCTTGTTTGCAACTTGATTTGCGTAGATAGCGGCAACTGGAGCAATTAAACAATCATGTCACTACAGGGATGAGACATGTGTCAAAATGTATCCGGTCACAAATAAGTAGTGAGTGGAAGCGATCAGCGTTTAATGATGGTCCTACTTCTCCACCTCCACTCATGAAGGCTTTCACGCGACCGATCCTGGTACGGTCAGCACGGAAACTGACACGAAGCCGATTTTGGAAAGCGGAAGGGCGAAGCGAAAGACAGTGCAGTGTTCGAAGGGTTGAAGGACCACGAGGTTATGAAGAGCAACTGTGAATCCAATGGATACGTTGTTACTCTGATTGTATTGTGATCATATCCGAACACCAAGGCAACGACTGCAAAAGCAAGGTCTCTGGACTCTCACTTCTGTGGGATGTGGCACAGAGTTTCGGTAAATGAGCTATAAGAGAATGATTGAGCCCTGTACTGTTGGATTTAGATGGGCGGTGCGGTGGTAGGGAACAAATATGTGCAAGAAAAATGCTAACAAGGAAGAGTGGGAAGAAGAACCTCAAGATGGAATGCGATGGCGATGAGAAGCCAGGTGAGAATAATCATTAAAGGCCGTTGAGACCTAGAGTTGGTTGATCTCCGCGAGCAACGGTCTTCGAGCAGGGGTAAACAGAAGAGAAAGGAAGAATCCCACTCTGTAGACAGGTGAGATGAAGTAACATGACTTGCAGACGGGAATCTCAGGTAAGCCACTAATCCATGGCGATGCGCTTCCTTCTCAAAGTAGTCAATGCTCCGAAGGAAAAAGCAATATTAAATGCTTGGTTTCAGGATTTGCGATTTCGGCAAGACATCCAGGAGGAAGACAACCGGGAACGATGGGAGCAAAGGCAAAAGAACGGTCGCGAGGGGAAGAATGTTCAATAACTTTTCGTTTTAAAGATCCTCGCCGTCTCGAAATGAAAGCACATTGTAGGCGCACAGCGTGTACGTGTACGTATTACTCTTAACGTTACAAGAGGAACCAAATTCACCAAAGTTCGCAAACCTTTGTTTCACCAGCCTCGTTGCATGCACCAGTCCGCTATGTTTGCCACGGATCACTGGCAGATGCGAATCTGAATCCATGCATGTGGCTCAGTAATTAGTTCAATGTTCAGTTCACTGATACAGCCAAGAGTCTTTGTCCGACAAAGTCATAGTCATCTCATTAAGCGAAGGAACAACTCATCTAAAATTCATGAACGGCAGAGATGTGGGGCTTTGATGGTTCTTCCTAAAGCAACTGTCCTCCGTAATTGTAAAGCCGGCTGCATGCCTCCTACGATAACGCGGTATATTTTCATTAAATGACTCAAAACTTTAATTTGGTTGAACAATTCATGTTAACTAGATTAATGGCAATTGCGGTAGATCATTCCAGCCTAAAATCATGATATAATACAAATAGTGCAAGTTAGCCCGTCTGTCTTCGTTCCACAAAACTATACGAAGAAACGAGAGGCAGAGCCTAGGTTAAGTACGATGTTTCCGCATGATCTGCTCAAGTTTTAAACAACAGGTCAAGCTTGCTCTCTGTGCATTTCCTATCATTCAGAATGCAAATTATAAGACCAGTCTGATGATTGTAGTTTCACGCATGTCTGAATTGTCTATTGCCTCTCAATTCCTCTTGAATCATACAATCCCATCTAAGTAACGCAGGGAGGAATACAGATGATGACCCGCCCGAAATTATATTCAGGAGTACTTTCACGCAAAAGATTTTCGCACAGTCAATCACTTAATCATTTAAGCAGTCAACCATTTAATAATAAACGTTTTCAAGTACTGAAAGACGAATCATAATTGATGACCCGCCCGATATTATATTCAGGAGTACTTTCACGCAAAAGATTTTCGCACAGTCAATCACTTAATCATTTAAGCAGTCAACCATTTAATAATAAACGTTTTCAAGTACTGAAAGACGAATCATAACTATGACAAATACAACTTTGAACATGTCTACATATTACTGACTTAGATACACACCATAACTAAACGGTTCTCCCACGCCCATAGGAGTAAGCATTTAAATTCTACTTTGGTCGTTGGCTTTTAGAAGTATGACAATACAGTCCTGTTAAACTTAAAGTGGGATGATTTACGTAGATTCATCACGTGCCCGAGCTTCGCGTTGTTCCTGCAACCTTTTCGTAATATCTATTTGGGCCTGAAGTGCGTGCTGGTTCGCTATTTTTCGCATGGCTATAATTTCAGCGTCTCTCTCGATTCCTTGGTGAAGCTGCATTCTGTAAAACAAAAAACAGCGATAAATAAAATTTCAATCCGGGTCAATTTTTGATAGAACCCGGGCAGCCACCCTTCAAAGTGAAAATTGTTGAGTGCTTTGAAGCGCTTTGATAGCTTAAAGGTCAGGTTAGCACAATGCTTCAGCTCACAGTACACCTAAAGATAGTCATAAAATGAAACATAGGGCAACAAGGAGATTCTCACCTGTCAGATACTTGTTTATAATGAACAAAAGAAACAGCACCGGCTGTGAAGAGGCAGGCAGCACCAAAGGACAATTTTGCTAGAGTACTCATTTCATTTCACTCAATTACAGACGATGTATCAATATCAACTTCGACCGTCTAGAAGTTTCATTCCATCTGAACACAATTTAGGAAATGACAAATCTATCTTTTGCTAACTACTTTCGCAATAATTTTGGTACATTTCTTAATTTTTCTGTGCGCAAAAAAAACCTTTGGAGATGAATCTGCTTGCACGCATGCGAATATTCCCGCGTCATTCACTTAAAATCGTGTGTGTAGTTGGTAGAGATCATAGATTTATCATTTATCACGTCATGAAAGTTAAAACTGAGTGAGAAAAATCAAAATCAGCTACTTCATTTTGACCCTTTTGGCAAATCTGAAGCTCTTATAGGTAGTATGAAGCTAATTTGTAAGGAACATGAGTTCATAACGTCTTCCGAATGTTCGCGACAACGCACGATAGATCACACTAAAGTACTCCAGTCACTGACGAGTCAGCGCTATCACTTCACCTTCGGGCTTCAACCAGCAACATCAAATAATGACTTTTGAAGTTCATTAGAAACATCCTCAGGTCTTGGGTAGTTCCTCAAGCACCCAAGTGTCATCAGTATTTTCCAGCTTGTCTCGGCATATCGGACATGTCTTATTGTTCACATTCCTACAAAAAAGGAAAAATCGTGCAAAGCTGAGGAAACATCCAGAAGTTCATGGGCCTAGCGCGAGCGTCCATTATATCGACATTTACGTAACTTGCGAGGAAAACTGTGGTTTCCAAAAGCTCAATGCACTTACCATTGTTCAATGCAAGCCAGGCAGTAACTATGAGTACAGGGCAAACTAACTTCGGGTTTCCTTTCCATGCAAATACAGCACTCTTCAGATCCAGGAAGTAACGCTGCTTGGTCTAGTATCAGACTCGTATCCATATCGAAATTTAATTGCAATGTAGAGCTAGAAATATCAGATGATGATGTCGGGAAAGGAGTCTGTTCAAAAAGCTTCCCATCATCGACATTATTGTCTGCATTTGGGGGTGTTCCTTTCAACTGCATCTCCATGGTATTGTAAACCTAGTAAGAGTATATGAGATTTAAGACAAACAATCGAGTAATAGCGTAATATCCAGACTTGCACATACAATGCCGGATGGATGACCCATCATCTGAAAACATGTTTAGAGCCTCATTACATTACCTGCAAAAACTGCTTCAGACTTAGCTCCCGCACCTTTTCTACTCGTCCATTAGCACTGGGGTTGATTTTCATGCATTTAATTCTAACGGTCCCTTTCCAAAGTACACTGGAGTCAGTTCCTGGTTTGATTTCAAACTGGAGTTGCTTCCCATTACAGTCCATGTAATTACTGGATCTGTGCAGTTATTAAAGGTACATAAGAAGATTAATATCACCTACATGCGATACTCAAGCTATTACAGCGCTCGCTTGAAAACTGCTCATATTATATTCACTTTCGTATAGCTATTAATGCTGCTCACAACAATTAGGGACTACATGTATGTCGGAGAGGGGTCTTGCTTACAAATTATTTAGTTCCTTTATCTTAGCACACAAGTCTTCGTATGTCAGGAGTGTCAGTTGGCGAAGTGTGGACGAGTGCTTTCTGATTTGTTCATGCAAAAAGTCATATTCACTTGAGAACGGTTGTCTTGACACATCTCGCGTGTCCAAACTAGTGGACTGACCCATGGCTCGGCTTGTGGATTCTGAAAATCACAATAATAAGGTTAGCTACAAACTGTGACAAGAGCCGAAACAAGGAATGGTTTAATTAGCTTGAACAAGGTCTTCAAACAGATCATGCTGATACAGGAAGAAACCTTTACCTTGTTCAGGTACGTTATGCAAATTCACGAAGTTGTGATCCTCGTTGCTAGCGTCCTTGATGCCAGCAGCACTGATGACTTACTGTGACAGCTGCCATACATATTTCTAATATAAATTTTTAAAACAGCGTGAATCAATTGTTACCCATGGATTAAAAATCAATTCCAAGTTATGACGCTAATTTAC
>VRMD01001695.1:0-15813 GCA_009872375.1 Sminthurides bifidus | reverse complement strand
ATTAATCAACTGTCTGTCTGTCAGACACTTTATCTTGTTACACATTCATCTTTGGACTCTAGAGAGCAACTTTCTCCCAGAGCAAACACAACTTATTCAGGGACATCTAGTCTATCCACTAGTTGTTTAAAATTCCATTATAACTATTGATCCTAGAGAACTTGTGAGAATTAGCTTGTGTTTTCAATTATGAACCAAATTGATCCCTACTTTGATTGCAATTATTGTAGCGATCTTGCCCTCGTTTTCCTTGTACATCATGTGGTTTCCATGGAAACTGCATGTGTAACACCAAACTGTGAACTTGGTAACCAGTCCCAACGTTCCCTGGACCTTGCTTAGAATTTCAATCAGGTTGTGCCCTCCGGGCATGTCTGGTGCAGCTTTATTGTAATATTACGTCCTGTCATCGACAGTCGAGATTGCAACACGACCATTTTTCTAAGGTTCGCCCTTCGTCCGCTCTTTCCCCTCATCAGCTTGAATTGAAACAACTGCATGACTTTCTCTGCACGAAGAAAAAAGTTTTCGCTCATGTCAAAATGTAGTGGTAATGTAACATGTATTACGAGCTGATACCAGTCTATAAGCAATAAGTAAAAGCAAAAAATGAATCATTTGAACCGTTTGTTCTGCAATTCATTCAGCCATGCCGTAAGGTTACATTGCATCTGTCGGACTTTTTAATTTCCGTTTTCTGTCCTTGAATATCATTGAATCACTGACTTACATCAAGTTTATCGCACGTTATCTCCTGAAGGTCGTGACTGTTGAAGCTGATCAAGATCGTAGTGGACTTTGTTTGAAGTTCGTCAATTATATTTTCACAAAATTTGCTTTTATTTTCGTACTTTTCAATACACTACATCCGAGATCGTCCGGTACTTTTAATTAGTTACATATAGAACCGCTGATACGATGGCTGACAAAACGGAAGCAAGAACACACGTACATGACGCTAACTTAATTACTTATCTATTTAATCTTAATTAACTTTTACGAAATAAGTCGTACGTCGTACACTGTGAACTAGCTGCTCATGATCATTTTCTCAAAGAAAGTTTTAATATTAGACTAGCAGCACATGTTCAATCAAATTTAGTTTTGCCGAGGAGCATAGAATTCGTTCCGTTTAGTAACGTCCAATAATTAGTAGCCGATACTTTCAACTCTGTACTATAGAGATACATTACCTCGCATACACATTTGAGGGAGTGTGCGAACAGAGACTGGGTTTAAAAATATTTTTACATTTCCACCAGCTAAGGTTTTGACAACATCCTAAGTTCATGAAGGGATCTTAAATGACGCAGATACTACTTTTCTTTCATAGTGGGAATTAATTCGAATGTGTGCATAATTGCTTCCATTCTATCTGTCCATCATGCTACGTTACGTAACCTAACGTAGGCTCATCTTACTCACTAAAGCGCCTCTTACGGGCTGTTAATACGGTTTTCCCAGAACAAAAATCTGCAAACTACAAGTATTGTCTGCTAATTCACATAGATAGTTTCGCGTCTTGAATGATAACGACTCGACACCAAGTTCATAAGTTCATTTCTTAATGCATCATAATGCTAAAACCACATCCTTCGATCCATCTGACCGATCGATCTTGTATTCGAAGTCTATTCGGAGACAAAACGACGCTATAGTGCCAATTGCTCACTACCTGCAAATAAAGTAAATCATAGCCCGACAATCGAAACAAACCTGGTGCACAAACGCTCGGATGCCGAGTCGTTACTTCAAGCAATTTAGCACTTTCATGATATGTTTCAGTTACTTTATCCGACAAGATTACGACAAGTGCACAGTACGACAACTACTTATGACTTCACCCTGTCCACTTTGCATTCCAGGATGCAGTCTGCGCACTAATCCTATAAGTATAGAGAGCTTTTTATGAAATGTGTGCTTATGAACATGAAAACGTTAGAAACTCAAGCCTACACTGCCTCTAGAGCAGCGTCTACAACGTCAGGAGCAACGAAAAAAGAACGGTTACAATAAACAAATTATTTTTCAGCTAATCATTCATCTTATTAACAATCAAGAAGGTTTTCCGAAAACAAGTGTCAATTCCTCGTATTTAAACAACTGGAAGGCTTCTGCACATGTTCATCTGTTGACAGCGTTCTCAAAATCATTATAACCATCAAAATCACAAAATCAGTGACTATAAAAACCAGCTGAACGCTTCACATCACTCTCTCTCTTTCACACATGTCACTTTTTCAATCCTAGTCCAAGAATATGACTTAGAAGCTCTCTTCTCTTTTACATTGTAACTTATTATACTCTCTTTGAGTAGTCAATAGCTGAAACTGGATCACATAAACATTTTGATTCTCGCTGAGGCTCTAATGCACGCAACGAGAAATTAAACAAGACAAGTAAAACTTGTTAACTACACTCACAAGCGATATGCCTAACCAATGCTCTCATCAGCTGCACCATGCTAAACACACTCTTCAGTGCACCAATTTTGATTCCTTTCGGATTAACAATTAAAGATCAAATTCTTTTTGATCCGAAGTGACTACGCAGACTAAGGTAAAAACTCAATCTCACGAACAATTTCGAAAGGGACATCTCAAGGGAATAGTCTAAATAAGCCACGTGAACTTCTGACTTAAATGTGGCAAGTACAGAAACAGCTGTATAACTGTAAAGTATGCATGAAAAATATATCATTTGTAACTGGATAGTTAATACATTCTTAACAACTAAAATCTCCTACGACTACGAAATTTTTTAAAATTTTTTACCTAAGCATTACTGACAAGTCTACATACATGTGAATAGGCTCTACTACTGTGTAAAACTAAAGTGAGAACATAAATAGGGTGATGTCTCCTCCAGACAGAATGTTATCATATATCAGGTTGGAATTGTTCGTGGTACTAAATGAACTGCAGGCAGTAATTCTTGCCTCTATGTCAAACTGAAATGTAAAATTCTATAAACTATAGCTATGTACAACAACTTAGACTGAATCTCACACTTGAATACTTCAGGGTAGGAAGTGAAAATCTACCAGAAATTATCAAGTATTGGAAAAGGCTTTTGTCTTAAAATTCTTACGCGACAATGATTATGTAGGTAAGATTGTAAGAGTTCTCTGTTCTGATTCAATGTCATCACAAGTAATAATAGGAGGTCAATAAGTCATGTATACACAAATATAAAACCACATAAAATGTGAGAAATTTGTTAGCGTCATGCTCATATTACCTATTCTACTCAAGCATGACTCTTTCCATGCCGTTTCAACATATAAAGGATTTTAGTTCTAAAAAGAACACAATAAAAGTCTACTATTAAAACAAATACTAACTTTGTGGCGCATTTGGCCGAGATAAGGCTGTAATATCAAATAAAATCATGCTCTCTTTCTTCTCTCAAGAAGCAATTAAAACTGCAATCTCCAGCCGTAATTTCGTCGATGGTAATCGAGCAACCAATCACTCATTCTCAATTCCACTGGTAACCCACCACGCGGAGAATCTGGATCTACCTTGCTTCCACTGCTAGAGGAGCATGATCCAGAATAGTAGTCTTCTTCCTCAGCTACAGGTCTAAAATTCAGGTTAATCAAGGATATAATCTCAGAAACTAAAATTGCACGTCATTCATCTATTCGCCATCAACTCATCATGATTAAATAAAAATTGCGCCCCAATAGTGCATAGCATACAAAATCAAACGGTTGGAACCACGCGAAAAACAACATGCACACGTACACACACGGGAAAGTTGTTAATCAAGACTTGATAAGGACGAAGAACTTGAAAATAAACAAGACACGGTTTGCCTACCTCTATAATATTTACCGGTAAAATATCTAATCTTAAAAGTTACGACTTAGATTACTTGATTTGATTACGATAGCGCTGGCTAGAAGAGAAACACTAATAATTTTGACTTCAGTAAAGACTCAATTCGATTTCAATTAACTCCCTTGAGTGCACCGCCCAGCTAGCGGGTAATGTCTCGTCTCATAATAACCTGCACTACCAGCCTATATTCAGGTCAAGCAGTTGTCTTTTCCATGGATTCCCCATGCCCTAATCCCATTTTACTACTCAGGACTTCCTACTTACTTTTCATCCATCCGGTTTTGCGGATTTCTCGAAGACGAAAAGCAAAGTTTCATTATAAATGGAAACTTGCCACCTAAAAAAAAATCAACTCGAGTTAGTCACTTCAAACTTTTTTAGAACTTTCATAACAGAATTTACAGTAGCGTAAACTGAATTAAGTGAGCGTAGCCATACCAGAACTCTTAATCGGATAATGATTCATGATGGACAGCGCCTCTACGGATTCTTGCAAAGTGTCAAACTCGATCAACCCGGAAGAGCTTCTTTCCGATGCATTTCTGGAGCCTGAAATAGTTGAGCGGATGTTTGAATGTCGTTTAAGTTCTGTGGTACCGTTTACGATAGAAATTTGACAAATATTCAGTAACTTACTCTTGGCCTGAAAGAACTTGATAGCCTTCGGCATCGGTGCTTGTGCTTCAGCAAACACATCTCTCATTTCATTCTCGCCGATCATCGGAGGAGTATTGAAAAAATGGAGAGTCTGCAACAGAAACATACCATTAGCCATCAGTAAAAGCCCCGCTGACCTGTCCCATTATATATTTTAACAGTTGGATTCAACAAACTTTCATCAATATCTCAGCAATTAGTACTATCTAAAATGCGGATCTTTGCCGCATTAAAAGCAAGTATCGGAAGACTTAGAACAGGAAAAATGCACTGACTACTGCAACAACTGTAGTCATAAAATTCTCTTCAACTTCACATAATATTTATTACAGGGCATGTACCGGCCCTAACTATGCAAAGCTGAATGGTTGTCAATCGCATCAAAACCATTCACGGTTTCATAATCTGAAAAGAAGAATGTTAGCTACAGGACAACTCTAAACACAGGACATACGGACAAAATACTCTCGAGGTCGACTAAAATGAAGCTTTTGCGAGAGGAAACCTGATTCATGATTAGCCCAAATCTTTTGAATAACTAAGATACACTAACTGAGAGGCGCGACTGAAGTAGGTAAATGTTTCACGATAGCATTAGCACACGAAATTACAGAGTTTCTAATTAGAATAATTAGATTAGTTCAATCAGAAGAGCAATCAACAAATATGCTGAGAGTTGTGGATTCGGTAAGTGAATGTATACTGGATTATCATTTGATTTTTAGGAGGAGGAGTGAATGATGAGTTACCTTCGTGGGTGGTTGTATTCTGTTTTTGCTAGCCATTTCGGGGTTGAGAAATCGGTTGTTTTTGCTACCCATGAAGTCTTTGAATGAAGGGCTGCCATCCGGAAGTGTATGAGGTTGCTGAACATCGCTAAGGAATGCTTGTTTTGAATATCTGTCCGAAAGGACCAAAGAAATTCGTGTCATGTTTTGGAATTGTTAATATAATTTAAACGATGTTATGATCCATATCATTATAAATAGAAAAACCCACCCAACAATGAAAACTTGACTCTTTATAATGAATTGTACTCTGTTCTGTACCCGCATGTAGTGTATGTAATTCTTATGTAAGTCAGCTGTTCACATGTTAAATGTATCAGCACTAATGTCAGTGTAACTAGTCGAAGTAGCAAGCCATCAGCATCATAATAGTTTCAAGTATAAAGATTACGTAAACGACGCAAGACGACTGTTCCAAATCAAAGACCTGATACCAAAGTCAAAGCAACAGACTTCAACTCGTTATAATTGGTTTAAGGCTTACGATGCAAAAAAACTTCAGTTAAAAAATAGAAAAAGGCGGTGGCCCACGAGCCGAAAAAACTGAATGAAGCCCTGTTTCAGAAAAGGAAACCATAAGCACACGAATCACTTCAATCAACAAGCTACTCCAAGCGCAATTTCACAAATCCTACGTATCTTTCCACAAGATCATCAAAGCTGAGAAACCCGTCAGCTTCAAAGAGGCAATTTTTCTTTATAATATTCTAAAGATGTGCTTGCAAACGGAACCACGTCCCTCTTTTAGCCAACCTAGAGTCTATGTGCGTAGTTCTATAATAAATTCAATCACAGCCTTAAAATTACTCCTACTATTTCAAATACAGGGTGTGTTTACAGGTAGAACTGAACGGATTCATGGGCAGATTCGATTATCACAAAACTTGGCAACAGCTGATGAAAGAGCTTACCCAAGTTGCACTTTCGTTCCAAACATGAACGTGTTGTTGAAATTCGACATTGCTCTGGTAACAGAGAGAGAGTCGCCCATTTGCACCATGGCGCATCCTTCCTTTGACTTCAGGAACTTGACCTGCTCAACAGAACAATCATAATTAGTGTTACTTCAACGGCATTCTCCGTTAAATAGCATTATTTACATACTCAACAACTCCGTACCCTAACGACGTTTCCGTATAAACAGAAGAGATTGAACATCCTGTCAGCATTCATTTTCTCAATCACAAGCCCATAGACCATCATCACTGCCCCCTGCTGCATAGGCCGACCAGGTGGACCGCCGACGCTTCCTCCAGATGATACTAATTCCGCAGGCCCTGGTGGAGAGGCTCGCAAGGGTCCGTTTCTGTAAGGGTATTCCTCTTTAAGACATCCACTGCTGCTGTAGCTTCTGCAAAAACAGAGAAGCGATCCATTAAATTCCAGTAACCTTCAACCTTGAGATTAAGAATTCCATAAAATCAAACTAGATCTAAAGAAACTCACCTCTCCGGAGGGTATCTCTCATAAGGAGCACTGTGATCGTGATAAGATCCACTAGAAGGTCCACTCGCTGTCGTCGGCCCATTCATTCTGGATGCATACCCATTCTCATACCGATCGTAAGGCCCGTTGGCAAAAGGAACGGGGCTCCTCAAGGGCTCCATGCTGCTTCCTCCTAAAAGTAAATATGATTCAGTTAGTACATACCGTTTGCATTCATCATCTTACAAAAACAACAGCTTCGAACTACAACAAAAGCATAATTGAAGCGCTAACAACAGAATTACACAGCCTAAATTCTAAAAGCAACAACGCTACAGGCTTCACAACACAAGCTGCCTTTAAAAGCACATGCTCGAACCTCCATCGCAAAAGCAGCAGAAACTAAACTATTTCATCTGATTATTCTCTCAAATAACTCAGAACAGTTACATCCACAAAAAAGTCATTTTGCCTACTCTAAACATGTGCTTCATCTTTTACTATTTCCAGCTTCAGTCATCAACTCAATTCCTATTAACCTTCTCACAATCTTCCTCAATTCAGCACCACATCGAGCTTGCCTTCAGCAGGAAATACTTTACTACTACAAGGCGCCGACAAAAAGCAGCCACTTCAGTTTGGCAAGAGAAAAACTCTTTTGTTTTTGTCTCCTTCCTGAAGCCTGAAGCCTGCTCACATTCAACACCAGTCATTAGTTTCATACTACGGAGAAAAAACCCAAGCACATCTGCAATTACATCAGCGAAGCATGGCGCTAACAAGAATACAGACTGTACTAAAGCCTGTATAAAAAACAAATGCCCGTATACTGCAACCAAAGAATAAACAGCCAGCATCGGGCAGGACCAAATCGCGACCCTCGTTTTCCAGGCATGTTCTGCCTACTGACTCTCCAGCTTAAAAAGTTCGTTTATCCTCCACTTGATTTTGTAGTTTGCTAATAGCCAGCCCCGCGTCAGTTTCAGTGGAGCAGAAGAAACCGCCACTACAGCCGAAGAAAAGTCCTTTGACTGTCTTTTCTTTGCTTTCCTTCTTTTTCTAATTGCCTCACTTGTTTGCACAACTCTCAAGAGGGAGAAGGACGAAGATAAACGGGAGAAAATAATTAGACCCGCGTATGAAAGCCAACCACTCCTCATCCTCACAAGAGTCTCTTCCATACAGAGTATATGATGCGCACTATAATAAATTTAGCTTTCTCTGACTCTAATCACCCTATTTGTTCTCTCCCTCATGAGGTCGACAACACACAACTGCCTCCTTAATCACATGACTTGTATTTCTCAAATCACCCGGTCACCTATAATTTTTTCCTGCCGCAACAGTCCTCCATCCTTAAATCCCGTCCCTAAAACCTCAACAGAGGCATTTCTCCACGTTATTGCTAGTGACCACGTGGCTGTGATTTTTATCCACAAAAGCCTACCAAAACATCAAGAGCCTCGCCTCAACCATACTTTTTTCGCCCATTAACCAACATACGGGTTTGAAACCACTTGCGATTAGCAAAGATAAGGCCGATTTTTTTACTGGCCTACCCATTCTGGCTTTCCCTTTGATAAATAAACAATCAAAATAACAGATCTCTTGCCCCATTTTGTCTTCAAAGTTTAGAAGTTACAGAATCTGAAGGTTCCTTGTACCCATATAATTTTTCAGCTCCGCCTACTTCTGCACTTTTCTAACTGCCAAAGGCTCTCCAAGCACATTTAACCAGACAATCTCTCACTTGTTCCATAAATCCTTAAGTCGAAGGTAACTAGTAGCCGGACGGACACCACGAGCTTCCTCTCTTCCCCATCCCGGCCACTTCACATCCGAGAAAAACTTTTGTGAAATAAATTAAAAACAAAAATGTTAGCCCAGTTAAAGGAAACATCTTAACCGAATTTTCTGGTAGACAAAGGGAATTTTAAAACATGTAATCTGTTTTTGCCAGCTTGCCTGCCACCAGCCTCCAGGCTGGGCTTGTGAAAGGAAAAACTTTTTCCTTCTTTACTACATCTGCCCCTCATCTCCTTTCATAAATTCCTCCGAGTCAGTTCGCAGTTAGCATGCATGAAGATTTCATCCTCGCACTTCCGTTTCTTCCTTCTGTCGTACTATATTTTACGCATCGCTTAGAATCCAAGTCTCGAATGTACCCTTCCCTTGCGCCGTTCCTTTGTACACGCGCATTAAATTTTCAAGAGCACCATTTTTGGCCCTTCACAAAATTAAGAATTATTGCCATCTCCGCTTCATAACATGAAAGTCAAATTAGATCCACTTTATCCAGCAGATTGAAAACAAATCTGGTATTACTTTAAAACTTGAAGATGGCTTAGCCAGGCTTATCTTTAAACAGCTTTGATCTTCGCCATACAATTACCTCCGGATTTCGAGCAAAGCTAGCTGTACATCAAAAGTCATTTGAAGTTGGCACAGGTAAAGTCCTTCAACCCAAAGCTTTCGTCTTGTGATAACCAGCCAAGCAGTGAAGGAATGGCGGAGACAAAGCTACGCATTTCTGAGACACGAATCGCGTGAATCTCGACAGATCTCGCTACGTTAGTTTGCCATCATCAGCCTGAGCATCAACACCACTGATGATTCGCCGTATCTGTACCTCCTCCGAGAATACAAACTCACAAGTGGCACTTGCCTGGACCCAAATGTGGAAAATCCGAGAATGCTAATTATAACTTTTGGCAAGGAAAACACTCAGCTGTGGCTAATTTAGCCATCTTTGCCGACGTTCATTACCATCAAAACCGAGCTTCCACACAGACATGCCATCCTGTATGCTTTTCAAGACTAGTCAGTCTGCACATATTCCTGTGCTCCATACCAGGAATCAGGAACACGTGGCATGGAAATCCTCTTACAAGCCGCCAAACACACCCAAGTGTTCCGGACTTAAATCATTAAATTGTTTCAGGATACAGAAGCTAAAGGCTGGGAAAAATCCTCCACCGTCATCCGGGACTCGAAGTCCTCCGTTCCATTTTTATATGTATGTGCAGTTATCTGCGCAATTTCGGATTTTTGAAATCCAGAAGCGTTCCTTTCCTTGATGCATATTCCTTCTTCCATTATCAATTATCACCACGCCGACCCACTTCTTCTTCCCCACCTTCTGTCTTTTTCGTCATTATCGTCGCCATTACTTGGCCACATTGTGACACAAAATGAGCAGAAGTCCTTCTGTTCTTCTCGGTTCAACGTCAGGGATCATTTGCAGAACACGTGGTTTGCGAAATGGATGACTGCCAAAAATCTCACTCCTATCTGACTATCCTTGTACTCCAGTCATCCTCACTTGCAAATAATCCCGAACCGACTACAAAAAGGAAAACGACGATCGCTTTTCCTCCCAGTCAGTCACCAGTCTCTCTTCAGTCAAGTCAGTCACACCATTAGCATATCGAACTCAACTTCAAAGATTTCGTTCCCAGCACATCGACTTCAAGTTACATATTGAAACTACGACAGTGTTGGAAACAAGCTTTTAGATTCTCTTGTAACAACCACTAATTTAAAAGCATCCATAAAAACAATCATAAAATCATTCAATTACTCAAACTCCATTACAACAAGCTATTCAAATACCACATTTGAGCACACGCCATTCCACCATCCGTCCATATCCCGACATGTGTACTTCTCTCCCTCCTCATCTCATGTCTCCTCTTAAACGTTTATCCACTAAAAACCGCAGTAAAAGTAAGTTGTTGTTATCAAGATGGCTCATGTACAAAGCATTACACACGTCTTTCTTTTCATCAGCTTGCCCCTCTTCCTTCCCCAGCTACCCGTCTTTTCCCAATTTGCAGAACGAAACGCCAAATTCATTCACTCCGGCCAGCTGCACACTTCAAGTACTTTCACAATTCTATCAGGAGCCAGACAGTAGAACGTTGGGACAACGACGACCAAGATGGCGACTATCAGACTTGACTACGAAAGAGAAATACTCCAAGCAACCCAGTAACAGACATTCATTACAGACAGATATCTAAACAAATTCCAGGGACAGTATGACTCAAACCAGCAGCTTCCCCTCCATAATTCAGCCGCCATCAAATTTTATGAGCTTCGCAAAAGCTCACTTGAAATTAACGATAACGGTCTAAATTAGCTCCTGTAGGAAAACAAACAGACGAGGATTCCAACAGTGCAATTACTGTCCGTCATTCAAAGTTCAACTCCGACAACCATTAATTTCTCTCCTTCCTCTTAGATTCAGCACACATTATACGACGACCATGTGTAATTCCCTCGCTCAATTCTACAAGCATAAAGACAAAAACCAAGTAACACACTCTGCCTTCCCTACAAAGTCCTCTCGACAAGCTCTGTCTGCCCTTGTCTACAATGAAGCTTTTTGTCTTCAGATTGAGAAATGCCGGCACAATCTACCACCTCTAGCAGAAACTTGTCGCTACTTCAAGCAATCCGCCCCCCCCCCCCGCAATATTTTCCAACATGTGCTAAAAAACCAGTTAACTCTTGAACAAGCACAGGTCCACAATTCTTAAACACAGTCGATAAGCTCTCGCTTTTCCTTGCGATACAGACTTTTTCTTCCAAGCTTTTAATTTAGACTTGTTATCATCCTTTTTCCTTTACGAAGTAAGCCCATTTTCTTCCCGTAGTCAAAGGCTCCTATTCAGCAGTGCCGTAACGTGCCGTGCCGGGATGGCGATAGGGCGCTGCTGCTAATTGCAATGGCGAATCACGTGTCTCCTCAGCCTACATTAGAATACAACGCAAGATTGTGTTGAGTATTTCCTTCTGTTTTCCTCCTGTCACATCTGTTACCTTGTGCTCTTTATACGAATGGGAGAGAAATGAAAAGAATTTCGGCCAATTCTCCCTGCCCGTTTTTTACTTCCGTCTTGACTTGACTGCCGATACTCGTAAATCCTCGTTAAACCATGGAGGAATCCTCACCCGCATCCCTCCTAACTCCATACCATGACAAATTCTGTCCCGCAACCCATAAGACAAAGTGCCGCTCTAGTCTAGCCTAGAGCACATTCGGGACCAGGAACATAACATAACACACCGGCATTTCTTTCAACTTCTCTTACTTACACCGAGCTGAGCACTGTGTCACATCTTAAGGCTACTACAACCTCTTATCTCTATTCTTCTTTTCAACATCTTCTGCATCTGACTCTTCTATTGTTATGCTCGAGCACTCTCTTGTTTTCACAGTGCGGCACGCCATCCACTCCTCGTACTCTTTATGTCCTCCAGCTCTCACTTACAGTAAACCCTTTGACATCACCATGTGTTCCATGAAACGGCAGAACAGCCTGGCTACCAGGCATTTCAAGTTGGGCCTCGTAACCTTCCTGATGGAGACAGGGTCTTAAATAATCTCTTGGTCTTGAGTGGAGAAATCCGCCAAACGCACAATACCTACAGCCGCAAATGATACACCTTGAGAATCACACAATGCAATCCGCTCCTCCATCGTCACCCCGGAAACTCTCATAAGTCAGTCAAACGCACTAGACTTTGCCATGTGCTTAACTCAAGGATTTCTCCGCTGTGTACACCTTTTCTTTCTTCCTTTCCTTTTTCTTGGCTCATGAGATCATCCACTAAATCTTAATAACACTCACCGGGTCCAAAACAGCCACCAAGTCAAGTAGAGCTTCCCCTCAAGAACAATAATGCCCCACTATATAACCATACACATGCACGCATCACCCGGGTTTTGAGGTCTACATAACTTGATCTTGAGTTCCTTCATGCAAAATCTGTGGACTGGTTTCCTTGCTCACATGTGGGAAAAGTCATTAAGTCACACCGGGTAACTAATCTTTTTGCCATGTGCTGTTTCCCTCAATACGAAAAATTGCTACAAAATCATAGTTTAGACGCATCGGTGACTTCATCAAAGCTTCTCTCCGAATTACTGCTTGGAATGCCAGGCTTTGTGTGCGAAAAAAATCCATCTAAGACTCGATCATATCGACTAATTCTCTGAATCAAGGCCCATAAGCATTAGCAGCTTTCGGATAAGACAAGTCATTAAAGGTAACAAGGCTATGCTGGAATTCTATCAGGTTCACATTAGTAGCTGCCATAACATATTTCCATCTGTCAACACATCTCTCAATGGATTCTTCAACTCTCATATTCATCTTTTAGCTAAGACGAGCGAAATCTCACTCAAACCCACACCTCTGGCACGTAAGTTTGGCAATGCAGCATTGCAGATTGCATTACCAGCTAGAATTACTTTCACGGTTGATAATGATCAGCTCCGATTTCACATGCTACATCAAAACCTATGTACTTTGGCTTCATTGTATCTAAATCATCTGATACTGATCTGAAAGTAAATTAAAACCCACAACCTGCAACCTCCTGACATCAAGTTCCATCCAAATGCATTAAGTGCTACTGAACTTATATAAAACAGGTACCAGAACCAGACTAAAATTACAATGACACATTCTTGCAAAAAGACGTGAGTTGAAACCCAGATGGATAATTTATATCGTTTATGCCGTAGCTTAGAATGCGACCCACACTCCATCATTCGGTGACATACATCCTACTAAACGTTTCCAAACGTTTCCCGTATCGATAGCATCATTAGATAATTCAAACCAAGAAGTCCATAATAACTTCGGTCATTACAGTAATCTAGACCACTTTTGTCCTTCTTAATCATCAACATACGAATAAATGAAACCGGCTAACTGAACGCTTTCCCCTGTTTCAAAAATAACTCCTATTATTTCCTTGCTCAGCACATGTATTAATCAAATCCTTATCAGTAATCAAGGAAATCTCGAAGCATTTCCTCGCATATAAAATGCGAAACTCAAATTGAGCACAATAGCAGTCTTTTGAATCCTGCAGCCAAGGAACATTCCTAGACTACCACATTTCATTACCATGATTTACTCAAGCACTTCCACCAGCCGATCTCAAGATTCCTAGCCAAGAAAAATCCATACTAGCTCCAGGTTCTCCTCACAGCTTAATTCATCACAACCTGAACTAATGCAAAGCATGCGCAAGAGGAGGATGCATGTGCCACTGAAAAAGAATTTGCATCAGTGGCCAAAAAAATTTCGCATTCTACTTTCAATTACAATGGTGTTAGCTCATGCCAAGGAAATTCGCACGCTCAATGTCGGAGTTTTTTGGCGGATGGCAGAATCCGACTCGCACTCTGATTCAGACAAGTTGTTCCGTTGTTATACCGCATTTTCGCAACAGTGCCAAAGCGGAGCTATTCATCTTCCCCGTCGACTTCTCCTCTCTATTTTCTCGGATGCCACTGCCACAAAGTGGAATTCCCCCTTTGTCATACATAGCAAGTGAGTATTCTTTCTCTTTAGGGCCGGAGGACCAGGGACAACACCGACTTAACAAACGCACCTGGTGCACCGACTCCTACCTCTGTACAAGCAAATAGCTAGTCCCGACACTTAAACTCCCCAAGCTGGACAAATCAGAAACGTACGTGAATCCACCGACAGCAACTCTTTTAGCACCCACCTGATAAAATCCTAAGAGCACTTGACAGAAACACAGAAAAGTTTCATAAAAACTTTTCAAAACTTCCCACAAAGAGATGACCAAGTTCATCAAAGTCAAAAGGCGGCACGGAAGTAATTTAGCATCAGCAGTTTCAACCTGAAACTTGGGCTCTTAAAGCCAAAAATCAATACTTCCATCATTATCTTCCCATTTGAGCTGTGGAGGAGCACAGCTGCGTCAGCACCCAATAAAGTCACGAAATAAATCTTTTACACACGAGTCTTCCCCAAATCCTCCGATAAATTATGATCCGTTAAGGATTCCTCACAGAAAAAGTACTCAAGTGCTTTCGAATTTGTCCCGAGTCAAATTTAATTACTGATTTCCTCTACCTCTCCTCTGACTCTATACTGACTTCTCCTCCTTCCTTCCCCCGTCCTTTCTCTTTGCTCCTCAACCCTTTCAACAACACATCACTTATAATTTGGCTACATCCGCACTATTTAGCAAATCCCTTTTCCGTCTCTTTCCTCTTTCCTTAGCTTTGTGCCTCGCTTCCTTCTTCCTGGGATTTCCCTCATTCTCCTCATCAATTTTGTACTTTCACACTTGATTAAAACACTTAGCAAAGACAGTGCCAGTTTCAGTCTCAAGCTTCAGTTTCCCCTTGCCCTTTGCCAACTAAAGCAGGCCTAACTTCCATACCCAAACTTGTACATGTTCTTCATCGACTTCATGAAACATAAACCTTCCTACATGCAGTTCATTCTCCTGTTCACTACATATGCCTTGGCAACAATAAAACCGACCGATCAATTCCTGTCGCAACCCAATCCGTCAGCCTGTAACCATACGCTTTCAAACAATATTTAATTACACTCCTGCCACATCCAATCAATTTCCTACCTACCGCATCAATTGTATCACTCACAATTTCCCATCTACTCGCTTTACTCGCTCGCTCCTCTTCTTTAACTCTTTTCACTGTTGCTCTTCCTCTTCTCCTTTCTCCTCTCAAGTACACTTCTCCGCAAATTGTCTGCAGCGTATACATCCCTTCATTAGTTGACTGTAACTTTTACCGCAAAGCTGTCACGGGTCGCTTTCCTTTCCGACACACCGGTTTGAATTCCCCTCCCCCTCATCCCAACAGGGTAAACATCGGACTCGAAGCAAACTACAATAATCTAGCTACTTCCATGTGGAATTCATTTTACAATTAAAATAACTGACTTCTACACTCTCTGATCAAAGCCCCTATCCAAGTTACAGAATATTTGCTCCAGGACCATGATTCGTAATTCCCGATGATCAAAGCACGAAAATGTCACGTGTGGCAGCAAGTCCCACCTGGAATTTGCATCAGATCATTCAATCTAAACCCTCCCTATCTCCAATCAAGTCTCAAAGTTAATTAAAATTCTTTCCACAGTCGTGATTTCTGCGACAGATAAGTACCACATCGACAACCCCGTCATTCGTTGTCAACATCATCCCAGGAGGCTTTCACCCTTGGTGAGGGGTACACACATGCACGCAACCAGGTACGAACATGGAAGTCATTTCAAAGTAATTAACCTCGG
>VRMD01001694.1:0-15813 GCA_009872375.1 Sminthurides bifidus | reverse complement strand
GACTAAAACATTGGTTATGTTCAGAGAAGAATACTGAGGGCATTTTTCACGATTCACGTCACCAAACCTTACTAAAAAATTAATAAGTGGAACATCAACGCTCTCAAGATTATGGCTTTACAATCATGTGAAAAACAAAACGGTTAAAAAGATTTGACGGAATCCAGAGACATTCAAATGTGAATCAAGAAACACTTGAAAGTAAAGCGTCACTAATCTAGCGCTCCTACAATAGTATGGACGCTATTCACCTAAAAATTGTATAACAAATCAACAAAAAGAAAACATAGAACGATTTCTACGACTACGTTGCCAAAGGGTTAAAAAATTCCAGTGCTTCAGTATCCTCAGGCTCATCATCATCGTCATCCTGCGCAAAAAATATGAAATTCGCATAATTAATAAGTTCAACAGTAAGACAGTACATAAACATTCAGATTTAATTTATACTCTTACGTCAAAACCAAAGCAGTTCTTCACGTCGTTCTCAGTTACCACCTCTTTTTTTACAGCTGATTTAGGTTTTGTCTCGCTTGACATGCTGGACTGCGAATACTCAGCATCTAAAAATAATCAGATATGTAAAAAATTTAATATTTGCCATAAGAGTATCAGTTTCAAATAACTCTGAAACATTTTCAAGCAATTATATCTTACCACTGGATTCTTGTAGATCTGTCATCATTGAATCGTCATTAAGCTCTGCCATATCATCATCGTCATTCAGCATGTTGCCAGTAATGTCAGTATCGTCCCCAACGACCGCAACAGTTTGCTCTGTTCCATCGTTATCCTGAAAACCAATGAATGAAGAAACAACTGTATGTTGTAAAAATTGCAATATTATTGGCACATCATTATTGGAAGACATGCAAGTTATCAGTACCACTACTACTACCTTTCCAGACAGTACTACAGAAGAAAGCCCTTCAACTAACCTGCAACTGGATCACTTCAAGTACAACATATTGCTGCCCATCTTCACCCTCGACAGCAAGAACCTGTGTTTCAGAGTCTTCGTCGTCGTCATCCATTACTTCGATCTGTTGCCCATCAATAATCTAAAAATAACGCAAACATTTAAAATATAACTTCAGCAGTAGAAGCTTCACAGTGCTAATGAGTCATAATAGATCATATAAATTAAGTACCTGAATTCTTTTCTGTCGTCCTAATTTCAAAGCTAGTGCTTTTTCATGGGCTGATGATTCCGGATCGTGGATAGCCATATGCCTAATCAGATTTCCTTTGTGCCTAAACGATCTTCCGCATTCAGGACATTCATGCTGCTTGTCTCTGGGCTGAGGTGGAACGTAGTTAGGGTTGTGATATAGATTTTGATGGCGTCTGAGCAACTGCTTCTGTCGGAATGCCTGTGGGAGATGAAAGAAATAAAAAATGTATGCGACTTTTGCTATAACAAGGTTTTGAAAAAAGCTTGTTAATAATTTAATAATTTAATTACCTGGTCGCAAAGATCACACTGGTAGGGTTTTTGGTCGGTATGTACAAGCATGTGCGACTCCAAATGTCGCTGTGATGACGAGGCGTAAGGGCACAAATCACACTTGAAACACTTCTCGCCATCGTGCGTTTTGCAATGCAGCTGAAACAAGCCGGAATTCGACGGTTATGATAGCGAAAGATGTTTCAAATGCGAACCTTCTGTTTTAACGAAGAAAATTATCCTTACGAAGCGCAGTTTAAGCGATTTAAGGAATCAAGAAATACTTACCTTAAATGAGTACCTGTCTGGAAACGACTTTGCACATCTTTTGCATTTCAGCGGTCTCTCCGAGGTGTGTAACTTCTGAACATGAATACGCAAGTCAGTTTTTCGGCCACAAGTAGCAGGGCACAAGTCACATTTGAAAATAGGTTTGTTTCCTAAGAAAAACAAGATTTCGGTGAAAATCAAGTCAGCAAAACGAGAAATTACCTCATATAATGGTTTTCAGTGATTCATACAGAAAATCTCTTCAGCAATGTCAATTACCTGTATGTATTAGTCTGTGAGCTTTTAAACTATTAGATTGAGTGAATCTAGCTTGACAAATGTCACATTCGTACGGTTTTTCTCCTGTGTGTATCCTCAAATGCCTTTTCAGTTTGAACGTGTCAGGACTAGCGTACGTACAATGTGGGCACTGTAATTATTCAGATATTTATCAGCTAAACCACTACAGGGAGGTCAATAGTAGTCGCAAAATTCTAACAAGCACTTGCACACCGACTCTCACCTGGTAGGGACGCTCTCCGGTGTGACACCGCATATGGCGTTTCAGTTTACTAAGTTCAACGCTTGAGTAATCACATTCAGTGCAATGATGCGGCTTTTCATGCGTGTGACGATAACGTACGTGACGCACTAATTCGCCTGAATATCAAAACACGTTAAGAAAATTCATGAATGGTGAAAGATCAAATGTTGGTAATCTTTACCAGCAATAATAATATACCTGATGTTGTGAATGCCGAGTCGCAGTATTTGCATTTATGAGGTTTGGTTCCAGTATGAGTGTTTACGTGATTTTGAAGAGAAGCAAGTGTTTTGAAGCCACGTTCACAGACGCTGCATTTATGTGGTCTTTCTTCCGAATGAGATTTCATGTGACGTGAAAGCAAATACCTGATAAAATTTTTAAATAGTCTTCAATTTTATGAAATGTACATTCCTTTCTGAAACTGCATACAAACGGATTTAACTACCTTTTGGGACTTGTATAGTTGCAGTAGTTGCACATATGAGCCTGAGTTGCTGTTTGAGACTTCTTGGGTAACATCATTCGTTTCCCCTTAGGATCATCCATTTCATCTTCATTTTCTGTCTGAAATAGCAGTCAAGCGTCGTGAATCGATGGGGACCAATACATATCATTGCTAGATGCCACATATTTGTAACATAACCACTAGGGATACCTGTGCATTCGGATCTTCTCCTTCTTCATCGAAATCATAGACTTTGAGATCATCATCTTTATCTTCTTTTTCATCTTCGGGTTGTTGTACGATTAAAACATAGCTGACTTCTCCTGAGTCGCCTTCAGATGGTACGATCGTAACGGTTTCATAGGATTCTTTTTCGCTTTGACTTTCCTCGTCATCTTCAATGCCTAGAACTTCCGTATCGCCGGCTGCATTTTCCCTTGTATGCACAGTGATTTCACTGCCAGTACTAGATCTTACAATGCCAGCATGCAGATCAGCTATACAAACAGAACAACTGAAGTTGTAAAAGCTAACAAAATCAAAAGACACGATTCATTAGCAGTGCGCGTAGTTAATGTCATACCTTCGTGTTCTGTAGCCCCATACATAAAATCATCGTCATGATCGTCACCTTCATCATTATCTCCAAAATAATCCCCCTCTTCCTTGTTACCTAGCAAATTACGAAAAGGACACTAATTAAGCATTTGTCACAAACTTCCGTGTCAATAAAGCTGTTAAAATGGAACAAACCTCCTGCATCTCCTTCCATTCCATCCAGATAGTTCATTTGCATTTCCTCCTGAACAGTCTCCATGATGTTACTTCTCTATCACCCTAAAACACAAAATCTTTCTGAAATTTTTTCTCATCAATCTTGTCCAACGCATTTCGAGCTGGGAGCTTTGCATAGCTCTCACGTACAATCCCCTACGAGTAAAGAATACGAAATACGGTTGCATTTGTCCGTAACTATAAACCGTACGCATACCAATGAAAATGGACGTTTACATGGAATACGAAGGATGAAATTGTCGGCTGATTTTGGATTGCAAACAACGTCAATACTTCACGTGGAAATGGCTGATAATACGCGCACCATTACCCATTACTGCTATGCACCCATAACTTACATTAAACCATCAATTGGAATTATTACCTACCATTGACTATAATCCGTTTCCATCCGACGTTACCGGCACCGGTCTGATTTGTGCTACTGTGACGCATTTCCGCTAGCCATAGGTTTAATTTAGTACTAATACTAATGCATTGTTTATACTTAATCCTCTCTCTGAACTCCAACACTGTGAACTTCCTCACAGACCGCAAAAAAATCCGGGCTTCTCGGCAAAACATCAGATTCAATTGGTACGGTTTTCATTGGCATCGAAATATCAGCCGACAAGTCCTACTTTCCTCAAAGATTCTTACAAAACAGAACTACATCTGTAATCACCTTCTTGGGATTTCATCGGTAATCCTCTAAGAATAATTAGTCTTAAAAGAGGACTCATATAAAATTTCGTTTCCTAGCAACCCAGATGATCGGCCTATTTTTTCCTTGAACCCAGTAAAATCAGGAGTAATAGGTGAAGAGGGTCATTTCGTTTACTAACATGAGATTACTTCCAAACGGTTAATTTTCGAGGAGCAAGTTGTCTGCATATTTCAGTCCATCAAACGTTATAACAAGGTCGGTTTCCAAACAAAACTACTGCAGTGCCAACTTTTGTTTTTCTTTGAAAATTCTCTTGACTGATCGCGGCGCTTCTGGCTTAACCGAAACTTTTAGTAACTAACTACTGAAATAGTGAGAAATCAGCGCCACTTACCAGTTGATCCCTCAACAATATCCAAAACTGTGCGGGAAGGCAGAGTACTGAAATTCAGCACCTGGTAGATGGCTACAAGATCGCAATTGACTCACAGAACTCGGTAAAATAATTTTAATTATTAAAATTTTGGAAAATTATCCCATTTGAACATAAAATTATGGTTTGCATTCAATATGAACGCCGTTGTTGCTGTTATTGTGAGCGTAGATGGCGGCGGAGCTGTACACGCGAGTGTATGTTTTAATGCATAGATGGGGGGTAGAGCCAACTGTGTTCGTTTTAGGCATCATCCCTCTGTATCCAACGCTGTTTTGTTGCTTCTGCATCCGTATTAATGCGGATTTTCAGTATAACCACATATGCGGAAACCTCGAGAGTACGGTAAAATCTGTCTGTGGTGGATATGTCTATGGTTTTATCAGCATAGCATAGACGAGTCATATCGTACATGGTCTTCCTCTAAACCTTGAAAATAACTCTCTCCCTCTTGCTGCGCTGGATTGGACGAGAATCGCTCCGCAGGGAAGCAGAGCGTTCCCTGGAAAAGAGGGGTCGACACCTTCTACTTCTGCATATAAGTTGTTTAACTCGCTCATTCTTAGTTATTAGTGTACATAGTACATTCGGTCTTCGCTGGTGAACAGACACACAGGCAGCATCACTATCGCCCGCACCCTCAGAGGAAGAAATTGTGTATGTATGGACTTGAGTAATCTACCTCAACGGGGGGATCGGCTCGGCAGTGACCTGCACTTTTTACATGTAGGTTCGTCCTGGCTATGCCATCCTGGCTGTGTCACCCTGGCTTCTAGAGACCAGAGTAGTCGTTCTTGTAGACCAAGAGTACATACATATAAAAATTGCAAAAATCCTGAAATTTATATGGCAAACGCAAAACCAAGTCATTTGGATCTGGACGACTTTGATTGTTAAGAAATGATAAAAGCATCTTACAGTGACCCACCTGGGAACGTAGAATGAGATTAACAGGTATAAATTAGTATGCTCTACGCAGATTACATCCAGGATCAAATTTTTTATGCAGCAGTTAGGGCCAGGACTACTTCATGAGTAAACTTACATGCTTATGCTTTTCGGGTATGTACATGGTGCAGTTCAGGACACACATGCATGACTAAAGCGCGCGATTTTGTCATGGGCAACTTCAAATGTAATGACATGTGTGTTTATGTTTTTGCCTGTTTCAGTGCGAGAAAACTGTTACAATTTCATAAAGTGGTCAGCAGAAAACCCGATTATATTAGATAAATATTTAAATGTTCATTCCGGGATTCAATCTGAAATTTCACATGAGTTGCCTAAATCGTTTATTACAGAAGAGTTAACTTTTTACGCATACAATGCAAAGTTAGTACTTACGCTGTTCTGCGCTTTGAAAGCATTTTCAGTGGAACCTCAGCATTTTATCTCTATTTGTGATAGCCCGATGAAGTACTTGAACCTCTTTTTTGGCAACCAGCTACTCAAAATTAAACTTTTAGTGTGAAGCTGCCATTTTCGGCAAAACTTGAAATTGGTTGCCGGTCAGATACAAAATATAATCTTTGAGATAATTAGTTACCATTCGGTAAGCCAATAAGATGAGCTTAAAGTCTGATGTTGTTTACTCCATAGGTGTATGTCATGTCTATCTGGTGCTCTGATTTGTTGCTGACTTGCAATTATATTTTTCTGCAGGTACGTAAACAATGTTCGGCGGTAGCACAACAACTTTTGGCACACCTAGTGCCTTTGGCTCGATGTCGGGAGGCATGACAAGTTTTGGTGGAATGAATTCATCAACCACGTCGAATCCGAACAAAGACATAGAAGTTGCAAATCCTCCGGAGGACTCAGTATCCTGTCTACAGTTTAGTCCTTCAGCTTCACAGAATGTTTTTCTGGTGGCTGGCAGCTGGGACAATAACGTAAGTTTTTGGGTCTGGAATTCATTCTCAAGTTCACATTTATGCTAACTATTAATAAGTTGGTAAGACTAAACGCTGAGAAAAAAAGGTCAGGTTAACTGATGCTTCAGTTGCGCAAAATATGCATGGATGACATATGAATTGAAGCTCAACTATTTTGCAGGTTCGCTGCTGGGAAGTTGACCGAAGTACAGGTAAAACTGTTATGAAATCCATGCAGTCCATGCAAGGTCCTATTCTAGACGTGTGTTGGAGTGACGTAAGTAGAATTCAGGAACAGCTAGTGATACATGGGTTAATAATTATCCTTTCAATGTTTTCAAAAGTTGTACATTTGCCTTTTTGGTTTATTTTTGTTCTTGTTCAGGATGGCACAAAAGTTTTTATGGCATCTTGTGATAAAACAGTCAAGGTTTGGGATTTAGGCTCCAACCAAACAATGCAAGTGGCGCAACATGATGCGCCCATTAAAACATGCCATTGGATCAAAGCTCCTCATTATCAATGTGTAATGACCACATCTTGGGACAAAACAATTAGGGTACACATCTGCTTTATTTTTAGTCAATACCCTTATCACTTATCATGAGAGCTATTAGGTATTAAGAACTTTAACATCTCTAATAAGTTTTGTTTTGATTTTCAGTTTTGGGACACTAGGTCACCAAATCCTATACTCATGTTAAATACTCCTGAAAGATGTTACTGTGCGGACGTGGTAAGTATGTTGGATGCAAATGGTATCTTTGCACCTTCCAAGATTTATTAAGCAAGTTTTGTTTGTGTAGGAATTTCCTATGGCTGTGGTTGGAACCGCCGAGAGAAAAATCATAATTTATCAGTTGGATAACACACCCCAAGAATACAAACAGATGGATTCACCATTAAAGTATCAGCATAGAACCATTGCCATATTTAAGGATAAAAAGAATCAACCAACTCCTACAGGTAAGGATCAATTAATTGCATCAACCACCTTTAATTATTGAATTACCTGATTAAGTGAAAATATGATATGACCTTGAGCTTCCATTGCTAATTGTTGCCTGGTTGGAAGGTTTTGCACTGGGAAGCGTCGAGGGTAGAGTTGCGATCCAGTATGTAAACGCTGCTAATCCGAAGGATAATTTCACATTTAAATGCCATCGGTCAAATGGCACTCCTAATGGTTATCAAGATATATTTGCAGTAAGTCAAAGACACTTAATTTAATAATGTCTGTGTTGTCACAAAACGACCAATCACTGTGAATTTCTTTTATGAACTTGTGACTCATATTGGTACCCTATTGAAACTGGGCTGAAATGTTGTAGGTCAATGATATAAAATTTCATCCCATCCATGGGACGCTAGCAACTGTTGGATCAGATGGAAAATATAGTTTTTGGGACAAAGATGCGAGAACTAAGCTGAAAACTTCCGAACCTGTGGAACAGCCGATTACATGTTGTGCATTCAATGCTGATGGCCAAATGTATGCTTACGCAGTTAGCTATGACTGGTCAAAGGTAAGTGTTTGCGATGTTATATTACAAATAATATTTAACTAACGGGGTTCGAATTTTTCCATTATTTTTTACACTGTCATGCATTAAATTTGCAGGGTCATGAATTCTACAATCCTCAAAAGAAAAATGCTATCTTTATACATCCTTGTTTCGAAGATCTAAAACCACGTAGTAAAACCTAGGTTCTAAGGCTCATTTTTCTTACTTAAAGACTGGAGTAGAAATGCTATTCGACGGTTTTGTGCATAATGGAATGGTATATCTCATGTGTGCCGCCACTTCTTCTTCCCCTTTCGACGAATACAGTTGGCTATTTATTCAGCCATCCTTTGAAATTAAAAATACCAAAGCTTGAGTGCTAAAATTTGTTAAAGAGTTCATAAACTTGTATACAAGATGTAGGCTTTTCGAGGTCCTCAGTAACCGCAGACAGTACGAGTTAATCGGCTTGATTCAAGCGGTTGTTTGCCAATGAAAATATTTACGACCAAGCTACAATAAAAAATTGCCTCATAATTTGCCGTATTACGTAAACTTGATTTTGACAATGTAAGAACGCATGCTGTTACGGGAAAGACCTTACCTTCGTGACCATCTATGAGCGCCTCACATGCATGCACATGTCTTTAAAAAGCAAAAATTATTGCTTTCAGTGACTACTTGATGCACTTCAGCATTTTAGAAAGCAACGTTTCATCACTTCCAATGGATAGACTATTGTCCTCCTCCCGTCCAATCCTTTTGAGCAAATCGAAATTTGCAGCAGTAGGAGGATTGCTAGCAAAGAAACTCGATTTCAGCTTACTGAAGGAGTATTATTGTATCAAAGAGGAAGGTGTAATGAGAGTGAGTCTGAAAGACGAAGCGAAGATAGTTTCAAGCAAGCCACTGTAGCAAGAAGTTTCAATTGCATCAAGACCGTGTGCTTAAAGCACGGTAAAAGACCAGAACTATTTTCTTTAGGAATAGGTGTGTTTTTCCTTCTTTTGACTGGACTGTTATTTTGCTCCTGACTGGGCTATCATTTGCAAAATAATGTATAAGATTATAATATCAAAAAGTTAACAAATTGCTTGTACAAATAGTACTTGCATTTGAGTGAAACGGCAATGTCAAAGGAGGAATCCGTAAGTTGATACCGTGGCGACTGCGGCATTAAAAATTCTATACTACAAGCGACTTGTGAGTTAAATTTCGTTTCTTGGCAGCCAACAGTTTCTTGAAATGGTTTTTTTCTACCTATAATGGTTAAGAAACCTGCGGTGGGATTTTGAAATTTATAGTTGCTTCAGGGGAAACTAAAGAATTAAAAGGATGCTGTGAATACGGTAGCTTCTTTCTCTGAATCAAGACTCACAGCGTCGTTGCTATAATGAAACGCGAAAATGCAGAATTTCAAGGGAAGGTGGTGAGCGGTAAACTGAACTGGAGAACAAAATCTGGATGAATCATTAGTTTGCTTAATTGTCCAACTGAGGAAAGACGTTGTGATTCATGTTGGAGGTGTAAGCAGAGAATTAGAGAAGTTGCAGAGGGATTCGCAGAAAATAAGGTAAATGCATCGCGTGCAAGCCGTTGGCGTGACGGCGGCTGTCGGCGACTGTTATAATTTAGAACATGTAAGCTATGTGTTGCTACATTAAAATTGGAAGAGATGGAAGGTGTAAGAGAAGTGGAAAGTTTCGATGCATGGAGTTGACTCACTTTGCTCAGCTTTGAAGATCCAAGGCCTGCAATACTTTTGAGCTGAGCTCTGGTTACATTTGGCTGGAAAAAGAAGAAATTTTTGCTGGAATGTGGAAAGATTTCTTATGCTTTCCTCATGAAATAAGGAGCCACGCACACATGTCGGCATTAGGGAGCTGGTATTTGTGACTCGGTCTAGGAGAAATGTTCCTTTGCTTTTACGATGCACAAGAACCTCGTGTGGAGTCGCCGCGACCAACTTTTTTGAGTTTATTAACTGACTGAGGAGCGGAGAAAGGAAAGGAAAGCAAGGAGCAGAAAAGGCCGTGATGGCACTTTCTCTCGCCAGTACTACCTTGTCTATGCAGGCGGCGCTGTGTATTTGCTCCCTAGGCTGGAGAAAGCTGATTGTGTGAAAAGCGAGTATCAGTTTTGATTGTGTGTGAAGCAAGTTTTGGGTGCCTGCTAAACTGTTCCAGCATTCATTTATTATAAACGATGGTGTAGAAGATCTAAGTCCCCTTTTTGCAATTACAATGACTGTTGAAGCATGAAGAATAATCCACGTGCCATTGTCACAGGTACCTGCTCCTCGACCGGTTTTTACAACCTGTCTCTTCCCATACTATCGAATGTGAAACAGTAAGCTTTTTCCGACACTGATTTACCAAAGCTTGTGACGGAAAGTGAAGCACTGACACCAATACTTTTGTGCAAACATTGAAACCCGGTAGAAGACAAGCAGAACGCATTACAAATTGTGCTGCCATAAGATGCAGGGCAGAGACTGTGGCTTAAGACGGTACCAAAGAAACCTGATGCTCTAACCATGTTGGCTGACAGTTAACCGGTAAATGCTGCAGTAAGTATATTTATCTATTTCACTATTGATTTATGCTAGTTATAATTTCAGCCATAATATTTGCCAACTGCAGAAATAATATTTGTGACCTTGTCATCCCAGAGTCTGATCAAGGCAGGAAAAGCAGATGTAATTGATGTAACATAAAGTTCTGCACTACTGAAGCCCTGACTGGTAAAAGTAAATTGGGCTCTGAATCTAGAGAAGAAAATCACAATCTCCGTGGTTCGTGATGTATCTATTACGACGAGGCGGGTGTAAAAGCTGAAAGGACGGTAACCGTGAAATTGGTGCCGGAGACATAGTCGTAAAGACAGTTTAAAATGTCTCGTCTCAGGAATTTTGAGAAATCGAACAATGTATCCCGAATAGGTTATGCTTCCACATCAGTGGGTAAAAGGAAGGAAACCCGGTGGACGAAACTTGATCCGGCAGAGAAAATTGCTTCCTATCTCTCCTTTGTGCAATGTTTAGCGAAAGATGAAACGTTTAGAACATCTTGGACCTAACTAGATGATCGGCATTTCTGCTCAAACCTGTGGTCCGAGTCTCAACTCATGATCCGACTGTACACTTGTGATAACTGATGCCGGGCTACATTAGACTACGTTAACAAGTTCGGAAAAGAAAGAGATGAAATGAATTATAAAGATCAATAGACTGTAAGATTTGAGATCGTATAAATCGCTCTATCAAATAAAGAGCACAAAGCTTCAGCCTAATACCAAAATATGCATTTCGATACACCAACAGTGAAGCAGTGGTCGGAATGAGTGAGCTTATTTTTAACAAAAAAGATGGACAGCCTTGTGCTAATCTATGCTTAGTCGACACAGAGAAGTTGGGAATTGTTTGTGTTATTCATGAGAGGTAGAGAGCGCTTGAAAAGGGCTAAGTGAATACATCACTCTTTCAGACAATGATTAATCGATGGTGAAATCGTATAATTTAGAAAAGCCATACACTTGTCCCAGAACCTATTTAAGGAGTTGAGGAAATCGATTCATTCGTTTGTCTTTCCGTTTCAGATACTGTTCCTTGAATTTGTGGCCGAAATAACTTTGCTCGCAGTAGAGGAAATACCGTGCATCAAATTGCGGCTTACTAAAGTGACCCGATTCGTCGAGAATGACAGCCAAGATTCGGCACTGAAAAAATTCGGATCTACTTTCGTTTTCCGAGAAAATTTCTCAGCATCCATCTAAAATACCTCGAGGGAATAAGTATCTACCGGAATGGATGATCACTTCTATGACGAAGAGGTAAGTCCATATTTTGTTACTGATAAAATTGGAACATGTCGTTTCTCGTTGCTCGTCTGGGAGAAGATGTCCCCCCATAAGCATGTGAAGTATTTTCGAACATTGGGCAAGATTTTGCAAAGTATCTTTCCCATGGAACCTGGATTCATGTAGTCGGTTCCTCTAACTCTGTGTGCACGACCGGTTTTACCAGATGGGAATAGAGCCATGTGCACGAACTAGTTGAACTGAAATTATACTGTCCGAGTGCTCATAACCAGGATATTTAACTCCCATCCAAAAGAAAAATGTGCATAAAGTAAAGCCATGGTACGCATCTGCTGAAAGTTTAGCTCCACTGATGCATCCAATCAACCATATTAGATTAGTGAGATGGTGCATAGTTGGTATGGAATAGTGTGAGAATTGGAGCTTCCAGTTTCATTAGCTCCTAACGTAAGCTGCCGTCAATAGAGCACAGTCCTCCCGCTTGGATGAAAGTTGGAGAAAGTGGATCGAGTTATTATAGTTTGTCTGAGGAGGATGCTGTTTGCAGAGCTTGTGGTAGGGTCGATACTGTTTAAAGCAAATGGGGAAATCAAAATGATCGCATGCACAAAGTTTTAATTCTAAGAAGTAATTTGCCCAAGTGCTAATAATTTGAAGGAAAATTAGAAAAGTTGGTTGGATTAGGTAGCACTTTTTCCTTTCGTGGTGAGCCTTGCCAAGTTATGAAGATGGAAAATGCATAGCTCGTGCACTGCAAGACGTGCTGTGAGGGACTAAAATTGGCTGACGGAAAAATCTGATTCTAGTGCTAAAATATGCATGAAAAATTTAACTGCTATTCCAAGTTTTATAACTGCAGGAAGTGGCGAAAAAAGGAGAAAGCAATAAGGGAGTATATTGAGCGCTTTTTAGCTCAACCAAAGTTATGCAGACCCTACCGTGATCGTCAACTGAATGTGAAGGAGTTCGTGCCATGCATGGAGGAGCTACCACAAAATTTAGAGGAATAAATATTTGACGGAGATGGGATCTGATGAAAACGGGGAAAAACAGGTGTGCTATAGAGAATATACACAGGGAATAAAAAATGGAAGTAACGCTTTTTTCTTCTTATCTTATGGTGTGTGGAAAGGTATCTTCGCAAGTCCTTGGTGGGACTTAAATCCAGGAGCGGAGTAACATTATTCTGGTGGAATTCATAAGCTCTTTCATGGCCTGGTTAATGGCGTGGAGCATCTAAAATGTATGAAGAAAAAACAACATTGCCCGTGGGTTTGCACTGCTTTAGATGCAGCCACCTAGCTCAAAGTAATATTTGTTGTGACAACCAGGGCTTACCGTAATACAGGTAAAATGAAATGTGCGCCTCTCTATTTTCTCCTAACCTGTACCTCGCATTTCACGTTTCCAAGGTGTATAAAGTGGCATAAATAGGTTTGCCCACGTACCCTACCTATACTAGGTTGGCAAGGGGCTTGCGACACGATTTGGATTCGATTCAAGCACATACGAATTCGAGCAATTTGAGATATTACATTACCAAAGGCCCGAAGAAAGGAATAAAATACCAAAGTTCGAATTTGCGGGCATGAAAGGTTATAAATAATTTAAGAATTCAATAGAAGCAGATGCTGTCAAACCAATGCATGGGTAAAAGTAAGTCATTAGTTCCGGAACAGCTTAATAAAACTTTTTTGACATGTTTTACCGACCTGAATTCGGAAAGAATTGATGAGGAAATGACTAGAATTGTCAAGCAGTATGAAACTCTTTTGTGTAAGACTGTGACACAATCCTCTTCCAATTATACAAGAGCGATGCCTTTTGTAACTTCTGACGGTGCTATGGAAACGGAAATCATTTGATCTTTATGCAAAAAGTAAATTGGCGTGACATAACTTCTACGAGGGCTGGTAATTTTTAGTTTTTAAGTAAATTCGTCTCAGCAAGCCAAGGCACGCATTTCAAGCAAAGCTCAAGTAGCATGATGAAATTCTAAGTCTTCAATATATAGCTTTCCACGGTAATGCGAGCATGTTCTTCATCTCGTTTCAAAACAAAAAAGATGAGCACAGTCATGACAGTCCATAAAAGCATTACGAGGCCATTAGCAAATGAGAAAATTTATCCAAAAGTCTACCTTCGGATGTTCTGATGCCTTTGAAAAATTCATCCGAACATTTGATTTTGCGAAACGGGCGTTTTTGTCCAGCTGGAAAACATGGAAGCTCGCACTGATGGAATTGATGCAGCTCTTTTCTTCCGAGCTAGGGTATCAAATGCATGTGACGAGATGGAATGTGAGATAGCCGATTGTTAAAGTAAGGGGACCAAGCTGGAGAAAGGAGGGAAAGTCGCCTTGCAAGAAAAAGAGAGCAGAATGCATACAAGATGGAAAAGTATCATGCTTGTTGGTGCCATGTAACGTAAGTGTATGCGAGGAGGGCATGTAAAATCGACCGGCTGTTTGGCGTGTTAAATCGATGTCCGAAGGTGCATTCCCATTTTTAGTCGATTCAGAGGGTTTTACGAAAATACGGCAAGGAATGGAGGCACCGTTGCTGCAAGTTGATCGTGAACATTGAATTCGTAAGAAATTCTCTTGTGCTATCGTGTCAGCGGATCCTTTTTCTGACGGGCTACGCAATCCAACTGAATAAAGATGCAGAAAATCGAGTTCGTTATACTAACTTGTCTGAAGCGTGCCTGGAAAACCTGATACTGCAGTTTGTGCTGGCAGATGTAAGAAAAACTTGCGCTATGTTGCTTTGGCTACAGCTACTGCTCTTCCGCTGTTGAGGAGCGTCGGTTCGCAGAAACCACTAAAGAGTTGAGTTAACTGATCGCTTCGCACACATTTCAAGTCGATTAGTTTCAACCTATCAGACATTCAGCACCAGGTGATAAAAAGTAGGGGAAGTAGCTGGAAATTGCGATTCTGGTCAGAGAAGAAGCATGCTACTTGAATGATCTCATGTCTGTAAGTTAATTCCTGGGAATAGATTCCTCAAAGTACAAGGTCCGTGACAAAGTTGGCAATGAAGTGACTTGACAGTTGCTTGGGTTTCTCACCTGTCTTATCGGAGGCTTTAGTTTTTAGATTGGGAAGTTGATAGGATTTTAATCTACGGTGGATAAGGGGATGTAACGGGTGCTGTTGGAGAAGACGTGCGTGACAATTACGATTCCAATCGTATTTTTGTGTGAGCACTCAACCATGAATCATAGCATGAATACGAAGCCGTGGCAAAATTGGGAGGTGTCTCGTTATTGAAAAGAGTTACGAAATGCGGGAAACTCAAGAAGAAATCGTCAGTATCTTTCAACTGTGACAAATAATAAGATGAATGGGAAGGAGGAGGGAATGAAGTATGCCAGAATGCTGAGGAATTCATACGTGTCACAAAGTTGGGGAAATTTAAGCATGTGTGCAGACGATTATGCAAAGGCAGTCGACTGGAAGACGATAGGAAAAAATAGAGCTGGCTAGGATAAATGAAAAAGTTGTGGAAAACAAGCGGAGGACAGTGTAAAAAGTTACAACAATACCAACTGACTGAAAGCGCAATCAATCATTTTATTGACGGAAGACGCAAAACTTGAAAACCAATAAACTTGTGCCTCTTCTCCTAGTCTGAAAATAAACGATAAGTGTTTTCATACGGTGCTTTTATTTTATCCTCAAAATCTACTTCCGGAGTATACTTAGAGTGAAAGCTCGTTAAGCTGTTACGGGAGTGAAGAGGCATTTTGAGTTAAAGGGCTTACGTAACGTAAAGTCTGCTGAGCCGAGTGAGAACTGCACGGTCTATCATTGCATCAGTTTGAAAAGGTTTTGGGAGCGGAATGGCCGAAGTCACATGACAAATAAAATAAATGTTGTATTCTGTTCCTAAAAGTTGAAAGAATTCTTGTACCTTATATTTTCACCAAGCTGGAACGAGTTGGCTCACTTAAGCGGATGACGAAACGCCGGATCGTCAAGGCAGAAGGCAGAGAAGCCTTTACATGAAAGATTGAGAGCTGTTACAG
>VRMD01001693.1:0-15823 GCA_009872375.1 Sminthurides bifidus | reverse complement strand
AAACATTTCGATCTTTAGGCGAGACCAGCCATGATTTTAGTTGAAACCAAAGAATGCTTATTACTTGAAGGCAGGAACTATAACTAAATCCGTCATTAGTCAGAACTCGAGCCGGTGAAAGAAAAGTCTGTTTCAATTGCCATTCTTTACTAAATCCAGGCTCTGTTTTATACCTTAAAGCATCAAACCTAAACGTAGAACAGATTTACTCATAGGCTACCTGCTGCCATCGTTCAAACGTAGAGACGGTATGGGTATTTGAGGATCAGGTGGCTGTAAATCCGTTTGTCTTGAGAGATTATTGATCGACATATAAAAATCCCGACTCACCCGACTTGCTCACGAGAGTCACACTGATAATTATGAGTATGAGTATGAGAGCTGCCATTTCAAAGACATGTCGTGAATTAACTTTACTTTTCTCCTTTCCAGCATGCATATTAGGCGCAGGTAAATCGCGTCCTCTCCGTTCAGAATTTTCATCGAATTCGCCTGGTGAATCAGGCAACAACGGGGTTTCGGTAGACGAATCTCTTACACACGGAAATTGTTCCAAGTCTGAAGGGTCTTTTTCTTCTCAACCGAGTGGTCGATCCTCAAAATCTCATTCGGACGCATCCAAGCAATCCGACCCAAGTTTAAGCGACGGTAAAGGAACTAAGAAATCCTTGCACAATAAGTTAATTAGTGTTACGGCTAATTTGGAAATGAAGGCTTTGTGGGACGAATTCAACGAGCTGGGCACAGAGATGATCGTGACAAAGGCTGGACGGTAAGTTTTTGTTTTCGGTTAATTTATTGTATGTAATTACGCGTAGCTGAAGGTAGTTGCTATCACAATGTCACCTAATGGAAGATTCAGATCCGTTACCAGTACCATAATTCATCTTTTCTCATGCATTAGGATGAGCAGACCAGTGAAAACCTCTGAGAATTTCGAGCACATTGATATTGATTTTGAAGATTTTGAACTATGCAGTCATTTTATTAAGCCGAGGCGTAGCAGATTTTGTACTCCAAAGCGAAAATTAAATTAAAAATGTTAAATGAGCATAGAGACTTATATTAGCAACTGCATTATTTCACTTGGAAATTGCAATCTTTCCAGTATCTGCTTGTTTGTTTTTCTTGGTATATGTATTAAACTGTCAGTCTTTCAGCACTTGAGTATATTGCAATATTCTTGCCGTGCCTACGTTACACGGCCTTTTAATTTTCCTCGACGGAGTGTGAGTATGTTTTGACTGTGGCGATGTTAATGCATTGCTAAAATTACACACTGCTCTTCCGGAAATACTCCTTCTGTTGCTAGGATGAACAGATCATATCATGAAAATCCTTCGAGCTATTGAATGTAATGAGCTTTCATGTAATGCCATATGAATGTGAATCTTTCCATTTGATTCCAACAGTCGCATGTTTCCCACATACCAAGTTCGTTTGTTCGGATTGGATCCAAATGCAGACTACATGCTAATGATGGACTTCATCCCCGTAGACGATAAACGCTATCGATATGCTTTTCACAGGTAGTCTTAATTTTTTCACACATTCTTACCGTTGTATCGGCATGGTAAAGTATATTAGAATTCACATTCGGCTAACACATTACTTGTCCCTTTCTTAGCTCCAGTTGGGTAGTAGCCGGTAAAGCTGACCCGAATTCCCCACCAAGAATACACTTACACCCTGATTCTCCCGCTAAAGGGGCTCAATGGATGAAACAAGTTATTTCGTTTGATAAGCTGAAGCTAACGAACAATCAGTTGGACGACAACGGCCATGTAAGAGCCCATCTTGCAACTTTTTGTAGCTACCACCACTTGTTGCATCATCTGTGAGTCACTTAGTGAAGGGAAGATTGCTTAAATTCATCTTTACTTGTTCCTAGATAATACTTAATTCCATGCACCGCTATCAACCACGGTTTCATGTAGTTTATGTAAACCCGAAGAATGAGGATGCCTCTAAGACAGAAAACTTTAAAAATTTCATTTTCCCCGAAACAAAATTTACTGCAGTGACGGCTTATCAAAATCATAGGGTGAGTAAATCTGCAGATGAAAAGCTTGCTTTTTGTCTCTTCGTGTGATTCAAGGTTAACTCGCTTACAAGTAAATTTAACGTCGTTTAGATAACTCAGCTAAAAATTGCAAGCAATCCTTTCGCCAAGGGGTTCCGGGATTGTGATCCTGATGACTGGTAAGTTCACTATGTAATGAGCTAATGCCGAGAAAGAGTGACTCGAATTCAGTATTTGTACGATTTTGCTTGTATTTTCAACACTCACAGTTCCGTGGTTGACGCGATGTCACATCCGACGATGGGCACAACAAATTCTGGAACCGGAAGTAGCCTAGCCGGTGGCACCCATAAAGCAGGCAAGCCTCAATCCCTATCTCCTACACTAACATGTTCGACATCGGCTCAATCCACCCTCCAGTCGCCTAGCTTATCTACATTCACAGCATATTCGTCCATATCACCACCTCCTCTGTCAACATCGGAGGTCAAAGGTAACGGAGAATTGCGCTCATTTGTTTCTTTTTCCTCCACGATTTTGAGCTTCAGCTAAGAAGAGGAAGAATTTGAAAGACTCTTTTTACAAGCTCTCTTGTTCAATCTCAGCTTGAGTTTAACCGTAATTTTATCGCACAACTCTGTTGAAGGTTATACCGTGCCAACGAATTTGAAGTCACTTGAAGTCATTTCAAAATCACGTTGCCATAGGTACGGCATAGTCTACTCGTAGTGTGATGGTATCAAACGCCGTGAATGCTCCAAATCCCGGCAATCTGTAGCAATAGCAAGTCTGAGATAACTCCTGACTAGATGAGCTAATTAAGATGCTTGGTGACTCAGGAATGAATGCATGCATGATGGGCACTTGGGATGCAATTCCGTGCAGCTTACAAGATAAGCGTGTCAAGTGTCTCCGTTTTCATTCATGCGGACAATTCATGTGCATTTTCGGCCAAGTGCTCGAATGCAACAAGTATTTGGAACCCGGTTGTTCTCTCCCCATCTACTCAATACAACTTGGAACTTGTTCAACAAAATTCCACAATGCGGCTGTCCGATTAAGTGACACGAACTTGTCGCAGGGCTAGAGTACACGTGTGAGGTCGTTAGTCGTCTCATTACTGGTGTAAAGAGGCCGTAATTATTCTCATTTCGTAACGACTCAATTTGCAATGCCACATTAAGACTGTACTCAGCGCAGCCGGGCTCAACATTCCCGAATAATTTCACCAAAAACTGCACCACAAGAGCTGTGAAGCTAATCTTTTTTCCATCGCAATTCCATCATGTTGAGGGTTTTCCTCCTGTGATTCTCCGTGTCACAATACACGCGACGTCTGGATCGGCAGGCAAGATGCTAAGCTACTGATTCAGTGTTTGAAAAGTAGCTTGTGTGAAAGCATACTGTGAGTAGAAGGAACGGTGAAGCACAACCACCCCTGCATAAACGTTACATTCTAAAGTAAACGTTGAAACAATGAAGATATTCTTCTCAGCATGTGAGACACCGGTGGTATCCATCCCATCTTTGCTTTGCCTCATTGCTCTCTGTCACAAGGTTTACAAGAGGATATAAATCATTCTTGTCACCTTTTCTTTCAAAAGCAACTTTACTTGTTACATATTACTTCCTTCCTTCCTTCCGTCTCTTCTCGTAGAAATCAGCTCAGCTTTTCGCGTCAACCCGTCAATGAAGCTCGTCTTCATGAATGAAACTCATAGCCACGCTCGATTCATTGTTTACACCATGTGTAAACCCAGACTTTTCTTCTTTACCTTCTTTTATTTCTTCAATTATGTTGCGGATTCTTCAGGCTTTTGAGTAAGTCACCCTTAGCTTGTAAGATTTACGTTTACTCCAACTTGCATCTTAGATCTACCATCAAATTCCTGTCATTGAATCCGAAAGCAGTGAGCTTGGCAACCTGTTGCCTTGGCAACTTTCTATGCCTGTTCTTCCGACGTGAGACATTTTGTGATTAAGAGCATCTAATTGACCTGATCTTTCTCAAATGGGTCCAGGCGTTTTGGCCAAAGAATCCTTTTGATCTAATCGTACGCCAGATTCACTGGAGTTCTTTACAGTTTGCACGTGCAGATTTTCAGATTCTATAAGGTTGAAAATAGGAGTTTCCCCTATTTGTCAATCATCCCTGTGAAGTTGAAACTCAGAACTCAAGTTCTAATTCTGTTCCTCCTGGAGAAGTGCCTTTGATAAGTGTGTCGTAGCGGCGGTAGAACGGCAGAAGGGATGTGGGAGGATCGGAGCTTGTAATCAGGCTTGTAAAAATGATTTGTTTCACATTAATAACTGAGTCACACAGCCTAGTTAGCTGATTCCAGCGAGTAGACTGCACGCTCAAGTGAAACTGTCGAATCAGAGGTTATGTATTAGAATGTACACATGTTTGTTAATTTTTTCTCGCCCTTTTTTCCAACCGTCGGTGAATGAGTACGCGCTGCTCATGCCATTCCAGCCCGCACACCCCAATTATAGTTGGCATTTGACACGCATAAATGTAACAACAAATCGATAACACATGAGCCCACACTAGTTACAGATTCCAAATTTTACACTTGCTTCATCTTCAGACTCTGAATTTATGTCTTGGCTTGCTTCGTTTCCTCTTTCTCAACCCTGTACTCCATCTCCGGTTGACAAAACTTGCTGGACAACGTTGCTTTTCCTCGCGTAACCGTTTCTTCCACCTTCCTAAATTAGCTCCTGGAGCTGAAACTTTGCACGTTGTGCGTACACAACTTCCCAGATTCTGTGAGCGCATCCATTTCTCTCAAGCTGGTACTTTGATTTCCAAAGCGTTTGCTTTCTGTCGTAGTTTTTTTAAATTTTTTCACCCACCAGTAATGTATCCATTGTCGCTGCTGTGTGAGTTTCAAAAGTATCGCGATTCTCAAGGGTTTTACTTTCAGGATTGAGACTTGAGAATGCGAGATCTTTTTGTTTGTGGAAGCCTTTGGTGCGAGAGTATTTGAACCCCGAACACCCTTCGGAGTGTATGTTTCACTCAGTGCGGCAGCCCTCATCATCCCCTTGAAACAGACGACCCATTCACATAAATCTTGTGGGAGGAAATACTTTTCAGTGGTAAAAAAATCAGCTACGCACCCAAAACAATCATACAAAAGTGTAGACTTACTAAGAAAACTGTGTGCATTAACGTTAGATCTGTTTTTCTTGTCAGTGTGTGTTCAAAATGCCAGCGTTCTTCGAACACGGCGCTTCTCACCGTTTCACCAGTAGACCATTAGGCGACTCTTCCTCTCTCTCGGCCTAATGATTCTTTCCAGTATCGAATTTTATTTTACGTTTATTTTATTTTTCCTCTTCATTTACCTAACCGGTGGACAAAATCTTTACTGTACCAGTGTTGCGTTATTGCCTGACTCCTAGTCTGAAATTTTCGATGCTTGATAAAGTTCTCAACTATTGACTTTTGAAGATGTGGATATTCAAAGAATATTCAGAGCAACAACAACTTGTTGTTTTTCCCATCGAGTCAAAAATGCTGAGCCGACCTATTGTTGCATACAGGAAAAAGGAAGCCAGTAACTTGATCAATTGTTTATCCGTATCCATGACAGTTTGCGCACCCGATTACGAAGCGTAGATTTACATGTGAATAATCATGTAATCCTACTAGAAAGGGCTGATAAAAATTTGCACTGTTAGCCTTTTTCACGGCATTGGAACATCCATAGAAAGACTTCTGGTCCTTGTAATGAGTCCTTTAATGCTCCTGCCGTATCTTAATTTGAGTGCTGGCAGCTAAATGAACGTGGTTCAACGTACATGGATGTAATAGCAAGATTTATGACAGACTTGGGCCATAACACCAAAAGATCAAAGGTTCAACTGATTAGAATGAAGGCAATTTCGAGGAGAGGTATCAGCTGCAGTGTATTTTAAGCTGTTACGTACCCACTTGATAAGGAAAGTTGCGGTTTGAAATTAGTTACTTCTTGGCTGTGGTGACGGAGCTGATTTTCGAGGCAGTTTAAACAACAGAGCGTTGATCGACATCCTATTAGAGGAATGCCGATTGTAGGTTCGACACTTGTACAATGTGTACAAGGTGCTTGGAAAGAGCGACAATCCGGCAAGGTCAGCCAAGTTATAATGTGGAGTATTTTCCGTATAATTACGTCCTTTCAATCCGCTCTGACACACGTGTGTCACAAGAGCTCATGTGTTTGACATGACCGTAATGTCATCTCTTCACCGCTTGACATTTTCTTCGTCGCATATTTCTTGTCTTGTATCAGATTCTTGTCCGATGTAATTACCGACTCTGGCTGCATCGAGCCGTTAAACCTGCCATTTTACATATCGCTTATTAGTGCCGTCTATTTTGGTACATGGAGCAGCATCCGTTACTGCAAGCCTAGTGGCTGAATGAGTCATTTGTTTTGGGAATAGCAGGACCGGAGACTGTGCAGAGAAGAACAAGACGCATAATTACAGCCCTGGTTACACGTTACCCAAGAAGTGAGAATGAAGACGGGGACGGAAGGAGTGAGAAGGAGTAACTTTTCCCTGCAGAAATCTCCTCATGAGGATTTTGTATCAGGCTGTGTAATGTATCTTCTCGAGTGTTTCTTTTCCGTCAATATTTTCAATACTGGGTTCCCCAGGCACATACAATAATACTCTGTAGCTGTAGCCAACACTGGTGGAGAGATAAACGACACTCGGAGACAATTTTGGCACGTGGAAAGACTAATGACAGCCGTTCATCCATTAGAATCTCGAACGAACTCCACCGTCCCTTGTGGCTACTGAGCATTAAATAGGGAATCCCTTTGTTTTTCTTTCGCCTACAATTAATTTCGCTGACAGCATCCCGTCCTGTCATATTTACTAGGCTGTGGTGTCCCTCCACCGTGCCCTGTGCATCAGAGTTTTACGATCGCAGCTACTACATATACTGTACTGGCAGTTGAACTTTAACAGTTTTGATTTCCTTCAAAAGCTAGATCGCAAGTCAGTATTCTTTCCGGGGCTCATCACACCCGTTCTGTTATTTTTTCCTACATTTATGTATTGTAAGGAGAGGATGTCTCACATCAACGCTTGAATTTCAACACCTTTGATAAGGGAGAAAGAATTTCTAGTGGCAGAAGTAAGAATCTAAATGCGATGGACTGCGCATCAAATACGGACATGGCAACGGAGCATATTCTGCTAGATGTATGCGATGTGTTTGCACATTACGTTGCTATTTCGGGGGTTTCCGGTCGCGAAAATTTGCCTGTTGTGACTTAATAGAGAAATTATTATCATAAAGCTGACAAGTGCACTTACAAAATGAATCAGGAAGGATTGAGCAGTTAACACATAAAAGTGACCACATGACCACACATTCGAACATTCATTCTTATTGCTCGAGTCGCGATAGTCTAGGCTTCAGGCTGCACGCTTTATGCTAAATGAGTTCACATTTTAATGTCCCGCACACCTTTCTGAATTTCAGAGGAGACTAGTCACGAGGTGGAGAATTTATTTCCCCGCATATTTCCCAACGCAACCACAAATGCTTTATATCACAGCGGAGGTGGAGGAGTCGCGCCTGGAGGAGGATCACCGGGACAGCCTCGGAACGCCCCAGATTCAAATCGCGTACCCATCCTCAATTAATCAGCCGTATGTCGGAGACGTGCCTCACCATGGACCCCTGTATTACTCTAATCATGCCACCCTAAAGCCCACCCGAACAACACCTTACTCTCGCACTTCAGATCCCTATTTTAGCGTTTACCAAAATCTTTATAGGCCGTCACCCCTTCCCAATAGTTACGACAGTAGGTAGAATTAATGCTTAAAAAAACTTAAAATTGCAGATTACCTGTTATCCTGTATTATTCAAAACTTCCCTACAGCTGTATCCTAATCCAGTGTTCAAGCAGATCTATTTCTTCCGTTACTCCGAAAACGGTGTCGCAAAAACCCTACATTGTTCGAACCCTGTGTGAAGACGGATTGTATTGGAATTATTGGCCAGGCGATCCTTCAACCTGTAAAAATGTATCGTCAACAAACTTTCAAAATGCCGTCTTGTCCAAATGCGTGATGTGAATTGTTTCGTTGTACATTTTCCTAGTTGTCGATCGTGACGTATTTAGGAAGCTGTACGTGCAAATCAAGTCAATTTGCTAGTTTCGACCATGTACATATCGGAAGAGGGCAAATTAAGCTTAGCTAGTAACCATCATGAGAAACCCGCGGAGGAGAGTTTGTGAGGAACCAATGTTTGTAATCTTCGTAATTGAATTTTGTACTTGTACCGAACCCTGAGTTGTAAGTACATGGCGTGTTGTCTCGTGTTCCATTAAATTGATTTGCATTCATGTTCAGTTGTTGAATACATAATAAAATATGACGCCAATACTACCTGCCTTTTCTCTTATTTGCGAATATTTCACTGCCGTCAAAGAAAATAGCATTCATTAAAGCAGTACGCTACTTTTTCATGAGATGGTTCCATCCTGTTGTATGATCAAGATGTGAAATTTCATCCCTGCGACAATCAGCTCCTCTTTGGGAATTTGCTCGAAATTTTCAGCTAAAATATTCGCAAAATCCGAAAAGCTCAAAAAAAGTGATTGGTAAGCCGTTGTGAGTCGAACAGTCTTTTTTTCGTCCACATCCTATAAAAAAGGCACCCGAAAGCAAAAAAGCTTTTAGACAACGTCTCTTCATTTTTGACACATGACGATATTGTCTGGAGATGTGACAAACTTCACACCGTTGAAGTGGGAGTTCAGTAACGAGCAAGAGGATGCGTAACATCTTTAAGGGCTCCAACACGTCACGTTTGCAACGATCCGTGCAGCATGTTTAAACGGATGAGCTGAAATCAGCGTCATCCAGATGGAGGAATTGCGTGCTGGCATCTTCTGAATCTCATCCTATCGTCGAAACATGCTGTAGAACGGTGGTCTATTTTTGAGCTGATGTCGTCTCCTTGCATGCCCAGTGGAATGATATTCCGGCACAGTATCCTCAACTCAATCTTGAACTTTGAAGGCAAACAAGTCCGTTTAATAGTCAGCTGTAGGGAAGATTAAACATTCTTATTACCACGGTTCTCATAAACGAAGCAGGTTACTCTCTTACTTGGGACATCATTCATTGTTAGAGTGGTTTCATTTTCTGTTTAGTTTAAACAATTAAGGGCTTGGGCGCCTGTGATGCTCTTCGGTCTCCGGCACTCAGTACACTGACTGATCAAATTTCAGTTCCTTACCTTCCGCATCTCCGAGGAAAGAAATGTAGGGATCTGGTACGCGTGAAACTTGTGGATTTACTGTCTCAGGATCTTCATACACAAGTGACCAGCTGTTTTTTGCGTCAGTTTCTTATGATGATCATTAAGCCAACTCCAAAACCAACATTAAATGTCTCTGTTCTTGCTAGTCGTGCATAAAAAACATGCACGTAGCTTCACAGCCATGTAACTTTCCTTGCCCATTAACGTATGGATCAGCTGTACGCATTCATGCTTTGATACCAATTCTTCAGTCTAGGTTGTAGTTCAGCAATAATTCGATAGCTTCAAGCGGCCAAGTCGATGAATTCAGCTCAGCCCTTATCTGGATACGATGCAGGACCATGCAAGAAGAAGCGAAAGGGTCCACAAACGTAGTATTTTCCTTAAGGCTAGTTTCATTGCGAGTTTTGTTGAGAAGGACACCCGTCTCTTTTCACCAAACCAGACGCCCACAACCACCCGTCGTTAGACCATCTTCCCGTATCGACCACCAAACCCGAAGTCAGGCCACTGTCTAAACATGTACATTTGTGACAATTTACTGCCATCACCCAGTCTACTCCTTCATTTCCTCCCGTAGATTGCTACAGCCCTGGCGGTTTAGGAAAGTCACTCGGGATTGAATAATGTATAGATCATTGAGATTTCCAAAAACAAGGATTACACATTGCGTTTACTAGTTGTGCAACTGGCACCGTCACTGTGTGGTCGTGGTCATTGGACTTATGAGATTCGGAGTCATCATTCACAGCTGCTTTCACTTACTATTGTGTCATTCAGGAGCGAAAGGAACCGTGACAATTGTGAACGATCCCAATTTGCTATTGAGGCAAGCTCTTCAAGGGCTGGCTCATAAGCGATTACTCCTGCGCGTACTTTTAGATATCCTATCCATGATGGAAATGGCTTGTACTGAGAAGGATAATGAGCGAAAACGTAGATTCAAGAAGTTAAAAAACTCGAATCATCATTAAAATCATGGGTCTGAAAGCATGTATAAGATTGCTGTGCTGCTGAGATGAAGGGGAAAAGAATATATCACATAGGTGCTTCTTTTTAAATTAGTAGAATTCGATATGTTGAGCGTGGAGCGAGTCTGTAAAAGTCGCAGACTGGTAGTTAATGGGCAAGTGGTTGTGTTTACATGAGATAGAGATTAACCAGAGCCCGGATTGCGATTGAGTATCGTATTCAGATGCTAGTTCACAGCTTCACACTCGCTGCATTATCCTCTCAGCTTTTCAAAGGCTTGCAAATGTAAATTCTAACAGAATGAATTATGGTCTCAAACTGTAATTTCTAATTTTGTGCTTCTTCCACACGTCAGTGGATGAACAGGCACAGGCTCTACCTCGCCTTTCTTCCTCTTCTGGCTCTACAAGATTGCTAACGCAGCAGATCCCGTATTCTCATTAATGCAGAGGCCAATCATCTCCTCAGCCACATGAAATCTTTAACCTTTCAATATAACTCACTCTTTATTAGCGCTCGTAAGTCACAGGAGCAATATTCACTCTCGCATATGGAGCGGCGCACTCATCTGCTTTCTCTTTCAATTTTCATGGATTTGACCATGTTTAGCATGTGCTTTAGGGCTTTGCTGCAATGGAAATGCATTGGTACTTTCAGCCCAGACTTCGTCACTTCCGCTTGTGCCGTCAGCATCGATGTAGGAAAACACATGAACAACTTGACGGCAACGCGAGAAAGTTGGGATTACCATAAACCAGAAAACCATATAAACCTTACAGTCCGAATTCCAAGCATGCAACTACTCCTTTTAAAATTTTTTGGAGGAATTGGAAAGAAAATATGTGAATGAAGATGTAACAGTGTCTTACGAAGAGACCTCGCTCAAACTCTTTGAAACATAAGCTTGGATTCCATGCGCAAAGATTCGGTAAAAGTTGCTTTGAGTGAATGAGTTTTATAGTTCATAAATTTCGTGTGCTCTTTTAAGTTTCACCCCGACTTGTTTGGAGACCCCATCGCGTTCCCCAAACACATTAAGAAGAGCCGAGGATAACTTTATTACCGCATTAAAAACAAACACACAACGTTAAGAAAACCAGGTGGGTTTTTCTTTCCTATCATCTGCAGTCATTACCTTCTCAATTTGCGCAATCTCCGCATGATCCGTTGTCACAACCACTTCATCATCGCACCAATGCATCACATCTTGACACGCTGCTTACCCTTGTTTTCCTTGTGTGAGAATTCCCATACCTCATGCCCAAAAGTTCCTTCAGTCCGTACTTACATCCAGAATAATTTTTCGACTGGGATGCTGAAAGCCGAGGCGGTAGAATGTTAGCGTTAAATATCCAACCGAAATTTTGCTTTGTTCAGTTACCTAATTTAGGTATTGGACCATAAGACGTGAGAATGCTATTTTAATTGGCCGTAGTTCCAGCGTGAATCAACTGAATGAAACTCAAAAACCTTTAGTTGGGTAAGTAAAGCTTTGTGTAATCGTCAATTACATACTTTAACCTTCAAGTGAAAAAATGCTTAAGCTGCCATCTACCACCAAAAGAAATTTTTACTACGATAATATCTTCAGGTAATCCTTTCAGGCTGAAAGCTTAAAAGATGGAATCGAAACGCAGCTAAAGCAAACCATCGCGCAGTTTTACTATTACTTACAGGCTAAAGTGGGCAAAGATTAGACCGCAACATTCCGTATTACAAATGAATTTAATTGAGACTATCGTTACGAATTTCTGCAAACCTTCGACATTCGCCTGAACATGAAATCAGTCTTATCATGTAGCTTTAACTTTTAAGGTTACAATTCTGTATGGTTGCACGGATACCGCCAATTCTGCAAATTAACAAGACTAACGGATTAAAGTTCCAGAAACTGAGTAAGAACTGTGTGCTGATTAAATTCATTCATGCAAAAAACCCGTGATGTACGGTACTACTCTCAAGCTAGAACATTATTGTGAGCTGGAGAATGCTGTAATGCTGCACATCCGACTCGGAAGAGACTTTTGGTACTTCTTTTTATACAAAAATCCTCACCCTACTTCTGAAAGGGCATATTTAGACGGCACATGTTTAGGTAAACATGCACAAAAAGGAAAACATGCTGTTTCCAGAAATGTGAATGGATTCAGAACGAAGGAAAGAAGATAAAATTATTAGCTTATTTAATTCCATCACGTACATTCTTCTTGACTACGTCTTACACAACGAGCCACTTTTCTCTTAAACTCTGCATAGTTTTCCCTCCATTCTTTCTGCAAAGTCAAAGCCAAAAATAAGTCATTAAGTTTCAACTCATATTCAGAACATGGCAGCCAGATCAATAGTAACAACATAATGTTTCAAGAATGACGCAACTTACAGCAGCATCAACATTAGCAGGACTTTCATCGTTCGGATCGGCTAACATGGAAATGACTGATATGAGAATCGTTTCAACCGTGTGAACAGGTAACCATCTCTCGGAAGCCTTTTCATATCCCCATTTGTCATCTCCAGGCTCGTGCAAAATTGAAATACATACGTCGCCACTTTTGTCAACTACAAAAAAGCATTAGAATTGTTTATAGCTTTTGGCTAATGCTCACCAAATACCATCACATAAAGTTCAGACTCTTACTATTAGGATGCCATATTTCCGTAATAAACTTCATTTTTGGAGGACGAAGAGGATACTCGCGAGGAAAGTATAAATGCGCCTTGAAAAATCCTCCTTCACTATAATGAGAATACGAAAAATGTTAGTGCACAATCGGATGTTTCATAAACACTAGAATGCATGTAAACACAAGTCTTGCTTGGCTTGCTATGCAGTAACTTACTATAAGGTATCTGGTGGACCTATTATTAAAACTTCCCAGCGGTAAATATCATTGTCATCAATAAGCCCGGCTGAAAACCCTTCCACAGGGTTTTTCATTAGCTCTGTTGAATATCGAAAAATTTCAATCAATACTTTTTCTTCATAAAAATCGACGCAAAACAAGAGTAATCCTTTCAAGGACTGGTAGAAAGTACACATAAATAGTAATCTTACCAGCGAGCTGTTTGCGGAGCAAAAGAGATGACTGTGTATCGGACATCAAAATAACTGCGGCTACTCACAACTGAGATTCCTACTTCTAAACGTAGAAAAGGTAAAGTAATTTGATGATGTATACGGTCCCCGTCCAATTTGAGCTTGTTCAAGGATACGAATCCCGGCTTCAATTTTGCTATCACCTCAAAATGTTGATGTTATATGCTTCTCTAGCAATCGATTCCTGAAACAAACAAATTCCAACAAATGTCACTTTAAAACAGTAGCTTCTCCAAACTTTTCTCTTCCTTATACTCATCGTTTCCCATGTTCACGAATTTTGATCAATTAATGTTCCTGCAATAAAGGAATTTTCCCTGGAAATCGCTAATCCTCTATCTCAAAACTAACCTTCACAATCGCATCTAGTTTATCGTTCAGTATTTCTGCTTCATTTAATATTTTATGTCGCTAATCCCAGAAGTAACTCAGCAGCTAACAACTGGACGTGCTGGTTTATTAACCGCCGCTAAGCACCGTGGCCATGTCTAATTTGCCACAGAATGATGAACACAAGTTAACAGAGTTACAGCAGATTATTTGACCTTCAGCATTACAATTATCAAAAATTACGATCCATGATCAGTGCGAGAACTAAATCATATTCCCTTACGAAATCCTGTTACCGAACTAAATAATATATTGTAGGGATGATTACGAAAGTTACATGACTTACGTTTCGTTGTGCGGTGTGCTCAAAATTCGATACTCTGACCCAATCTTCAGAGTCCAAATATTTTGACCCTCCTTACGTGCAAGGAGAAACAAAGAATGGTTCACATCCGCACTGCAATCCAAACAGGGAAAAATTCAGTAATTTAAGCGACTGGGATGACTTGAGTCGAGACAACTTCTAAATCAATAGGTGCTACAAGGAACGGAACGAACAGCGGCTTACGCACAATTATGTGCTCGAACACGTAATAATGATTGACTCACCTGACGTTATGATTTCTTAGGGTCAAGTATTATAATTCAGAGAAATGTTGGTTCCCTATGCAATAATATTAATAGTGGCCCACGAAAAATTTTTATTTCAGTTTCTCCTCAGTTGCTACACAACTTGATCTGCTACACTGTGAGCAAGAACACCAGTACCGGTCATACAGATCCCAGACTACGGTCAGACATACGGAAACATACTGCACTTTTAGTATGTACGACTCCGAATTTCACACGCATATTTAGAAGTAGCACTCAACTTGTCTGCACGCATGCAAAGGACGAACTACAAGTCAGCAGTGAAGGAAAAAGTGCCTGCTTCCCACATGGACTTATACCATACATACGTATACTTCCGGCCCTCCCATCCTACGGTAAAAGCATACTTACTCCACTTCGTGGTCAATGTAGGTCCATGCGCATATTAAACAGCCAGGGTAAACCATTTTTATAGGGATCGTCATTTAGGCACTTTCCACAAACTATGTGGGCTGAAACATAAAGGACAAAGAACTTGTTCGTTTTGGCTAACGATTACAGCATATACGGCTTCGATTAGGAGGATTATTGCACCACCAGTACGATTTCCAAACCGGCTCATGGCAGACTATGTTTATTCTTTTTTAACGCGATTTGTGTCGTTGAAAGGGAGTAAAGCTGACTCGAGTCTTGCGGTAAAGTTCTGCAAAGACCCTCTATCGACGAAATGATCGCAGTTAGCACTAGAATCAGTCATCATAAGCTGCATGCTATGCTATTATCCAAAATTCTAAACCCCATTCCTCCCGGTTAGGTTTGCCAATCAAAAACCTTAATGGCTGCTAATTGTGTTCGAGAACAACCACAGGCTAACATGAAAGATGAAACTGGAACTAAGTTGCAAGATTGATGTGCAAACGTTTTCTTGCCCATTTACACTGATTCATTATCATTGATCCCTTGTCAGTTTTAGGATATTGCATTTGCCAATTCTAGAATCCTTCTAGTCTGGGCAGACTCTATATTGGAGGTATTGGACGTAAATATAGAGTCTGGGAAACTTTTTCGTATTTTTTCGTTTCCCGCGGCTCGCGGAACTCACTCATGAGAAGATACAGCTGGAAGCCTCTAAAATGGTTTTGTCAGATACCCCATCCGAGCCACAGTTATCCATAATCTGTCATTAGTGTCCGCTACATCAACTAAAAATGGCTTGAAATTTGTAGTCCTATATCTATTATAGATTTTCTACAAATTCAGATGTTGTCATTCGTAGATTGTTGGTTAATCATTCATTTTGGGTAAAGTATGACTGGAAGCAAAAACTTGGTTTTTACGTTGAAGAAGCTCATTTCTGTTCAAGTTTTTGTTAAATATTGAGAATTGGATTACACTACTGAGGTTTTTGACATCATTTAATTGTCTTTAGTCTGATTAGCCATTAGAACTAATGTCGGCCATGCTGCTAGTAACATTTCAGAGCGACGGCCGCTAAGTTAGCATTTTCCCCCCTCAACTACTT